>PVIY010046670.1:0-18320 GCA_004026745.1 Myrmecophaga tridactyla | reverse complement strand
CCCACCCATCCATTCATCCACTCACCCATCTATTAATCCGATCACCCATCCGTTCACCCACCACTCATCTCTCTACACCTACATATCTACTCTCCATGTGTGCATACTATTTATAGATTCAAACACTTGGAGTTTGGAAGGATATGGGAGTGGTTGCTTCTGGGAAAGCAGTAAGGGAACAAAGGGAATCCCTCCTATGAGTGTAATTCTAATTTCTTTAGGAAAGAGAAATCAGGTGGCAAATATGACAAAAATGTGAGGTTTGTTGCTCTGGAAGATAGGGGAACTTGTTTTTGTGGGTGCTTGATTGTCTGCAGAGAGGCAATCCCTTGGCTCCCTCCTCTGGCCTTCCCCATCCAAGAAATGCTGTCTCCGGGGCTCAGACCACCCTGGGAGGGGTCTCCCTTCCTCTTCTTCACTGGATTTCACCCCAGCAGCAAGTACCGCGGGCTCCATCCCCAAGGAACCTGCAGCTGCCATGTGTCTTCCTTTGCCAGGACCTTCCTGGTCCATCGCAAGCCTGGAAAGGAGCCTCTTAAATGGCCTCCACGCCTCCCTCTGGCCAGAGGGCCAGTCCTGACCAGGGGTGGAGAGAAGAGGCTGGGGTCCTCTCTGTAAGCTGAACCTCGCCCCCTTCCCCAGGGCTCTGGTGGGGGCACGGGAGGCAGACGCGGGCTTTGCTTGGGTTGCCTGTTGGCTCTTCAGGGCCAGCCTGGGCAGGCAGTGGGGTCCTCACCACAGCAGGGGCTACAGGGGGTCCGCTGGTGCCAGGCCAGGGGCTGATTTGCACATGGGCCAGCCCTCGGCTGGGGCACTGGGGCCGCAGAGGACCCTCCAGTTCTGCCAGGCTTGGCCAGGCCCCATCTGTGGCGCCGCGAGGCTGGCAGGGCAGGGCGGCCTCCAGCTCCTCTTCCTGGGAGTCCCTCCGGGTTGCCTGGCTTCCCGGGCAGTGGCTCATCTCACAAGTTCTGGCCACGGCCGCAGGAGGGGGAGGCCCAGGCTGGCTTCGCGCCGAAGGACATGACAGAGCTCGGGATAAAAGCAGGCAGGAGAAAGGCCGCCTTTCCCTCTTTCCTCCTGGGGAAGGCCCCAGGCGAAGCCCGAGGCCAGCAGAAACTGGAAGGGCCCACGGCCGGAGGGACACAGGCCCAGGGGAAGCCGTGGCATCTGCCAGGGTCCCAGCCTCAGGCCGCGGGCCAAGAAGCGCCGTGGTGTGAGCCCCGCCCACTGTGTGGCACTGTTAGGGCAGCGCAGCAACCCAGGCCACACACATGTGCACACACGGAAATGAAGACACATGTGTGCATATGTATATACCCAGGCATACAAACGCACATGCAGGCACGTGTACACACGCAAGTACACATGGGCAGGCACACAGAGGGGACACGCACAGGGGTGTGGGGGAGAGGGAGGGAGGGGGAGAGACGGAGGGGAAGGGGAGGGGGAGAGGAGAGGGAGGGAGGGACCTCCATGCACAGAGGCCATTCAGGAGGGCCGCGCCAGGCCAGTGAAACTCACGGTCACTCCCAGCCGAGATGGTGACAGCCCCGACCAGACCACAGCCAGCACAGGGCCGGCGGTCTGAGCACAGGGACGCCTGCCAGAGCCACGGTCGGCGTGCAGAGGGGCCTCATGGCAGACGGCAGGGCAGGGCGAGCACAGGAGACAAGGCAGGCAGCAGGGCCAGTGACCGGGCGGGGGGCAGAGCTGAGAAAGCCGGAGGCCCGGAGATCTAAAACCTCACAGAGGAAAATCGAGGAGGGCGCGCGGAGCCATGGACTTAGGAAAGCTACTTGACCTGGGCTTTCTAGAAGTTCCAAAGAGCAATTGCTCATAAAAGTGGGCGACAGGAAGAGATCGAGGTTAAATCACTGGTAAAGATGTTACAGGGCGGAAGGGATAAGGAGTGGAAAAGCATTCTTGCAGACAAGAAAGCATGCCCGAAAGACACGCATGTGAAAGATTCCACCACCAACATGCAGTCGTTCAAAACGGGCCCAAAGACCTGAAAACACAAGACAAGCCATGAAGCCACCACACACGTCAGAATCATAAGAACTCATGACTTAGAACTCAGGAAAGAGCTAAGAAGGAAGGAAAAGAAATCTCAGAAAAGACGACCCAACTAGAAGAGACTCACAAGGAGCACAGTAGACATTTCCTTAAGAAAGATAAAAGGTCATTTTAAAAAGAAACAAGAAGTAAAGTGATGAAAAGGAGTCAAGAGAGAGCAGGAACATAGAAGAAAGGCAGGTAAGAGTCATCGTATTGGTAACAGGAGGCTCCAAAGAAGGAAGCTGAAGCAAAAGAACAACTATGAAAAATTCAAGGAAACTCGGTTGAGATAAAAAAAACCAATACCAAGCTGCATTTTTGTAAAATGACTATTCTAAATGAAAAAGAAGAAGTCCCTTAAGTATCCAAACAAAAAGAAGTTCTGATGGGCATCGGCCATTGGCAGACAGGCTTTATGCCAGAAGGCAGTAGGTTAATAAATCTAAGAGATGTGGGGCAGGAAAACATGAGTTGAAGGTGTGCTAAACAGACTTCAAGAATAAAAGCTGCAGCCGCGGTCAGTGGCGGGGGCGGCCTTGGGCGTCCAGTCCACCAGCTGCTCTTCAGGGACACACCACGGAGAGAGCTCCAAGCAGGGACGGGTACACAGGTGCCAGCGTCTGGGTGCCAGCTGTGACAGAGGAGCCACGGCAGGCAATGGCACAACCAGGAGGGCACATGAAAATTGTTTCGCGTTGTGGTGGTGGCTTTTTGTATGTGTTACCGTGGTAAAATATATAGCATGCAATTTGGCATCTTGACCGTTTTCAGGTGTACGATTCAGTGGCCTTCATTCCCATCAGCAGTGTTTATTCTGGAAATTTTCTCATCACCCCAAACAGAAACTCTGTACCCATTAAGCAGTGATTCCCCGCGCCCCCTCCCCGCACCACCAATCTGTGTGCTGTCTCTGTGAATTCACTTAGTCTAGACATTTCACAGAAGTGGAACCATACACTACGTGTCCTGTGTCCGGCTTCTCTCACTTCGCATAGTTTCAAGCTCATGCATCCTGTGGCCATGTCAGAACTTCATCCCTTTTTTACGGCCGAGCAATATTCCCTCGAAAGGACAGCCCACACTCTGTCCATCCACTCATTGTTGGTGACTTCTGGGTGGATTCCACCTCTCGGCTGCTGCGAGCAGTGCCGCCCTGCGCCTAATGTCACGGCTGCCAGTGGGCCTCTTATCGTCGATTCCTGGGTCACATGGCAGCTCCGGGTGTGACATCCTGAGGAGCCACGAAGCTGCTCCCCACGGCGGCTGCACCGCTTTACACCCCACCAGCGATGCACGGGGGGCCAGTTTCCCCACGTCCCCCCAACACCTGACATTCTCTTTCCTTTTTTTTTTCTTTAAGTGATAGCCATCCGATTGCGTGTGAAGTGGTGTGTCACTGTGGTTTTGTTTGCACTTCCCTAGCGGCTAACGAGGCTAAGTGCCCTCTCATGTACTTACGGGCCGTTCCTGCATCTTCTCAGGAGATGCGTCTCTTCAAGGCCTTTGCCCATTTTTAAATCAAGTTGTTTTTCTTTTTGTTGTTGAGTTGTAGGATTTCTTTATATATTCTGGATATTATAAACCTTATCAGATATATGGACTCCAAATATTTTCTCGCATTCTGTAGGTTGTCTTTTTCCTTCCTGGATAACGTCCTTTGATGTGCAACACTTTAAATTGTGATGAAGGCCAATTCACCTTTGTTTTCCCTTTGTTGCCTGCGCTTGTGGTGCCACGTGTAAGGATGTGTTACAGCTCACGGGCTTGAGGAGTTCCCTGTTTCATGGTTTCAGCTCCTGCATTTAGGGTACCGGTCCACATGAGTTAATGTGGGTATGTGGTTTGGGAATGCCCTGCCCTCTTCTACCCACGAATTTCTACTTGTCCAGCATTGCGTGTAGACGCTGTGCTCACGAGCAAAGCTTTGCGTGTGTGTCCATGGTTCTCTTAGAATCCACATGCCCCTCACTCAGCAGTCATCTCAGGACTTCCTACTCGGGGCCCTGGGGCGACCTCAGGAATGAAGCAGAGATCTTTCGAGGGCTGTGAGAGACGGAAACAAACAGCGCACGACCCGCTCTGGGGAGGGGATGTGGGGATGCATGGGCCACCCTGCGGAGGCAGCAGTGGGCACGTCCGGCCCCCTCAAGGCCCTGGGTCGGCCCCATGGGAGTGTGAGGCCCCACCACGGGGTGCCTGCCCCACGTCCAGGGTGTCCAGGGTGAGGAGGGGAGAGAGGAGGGGCAGCGGAGCAGGCCCAAGGTGGGCAGGGCCTTGGCAGCCCCTGCAGTCTCTGGAGGGCTTGACTCTGACACTGCCGCTGCCCCCCGGTCCCCCTGCCCCTGCCACCTGTCACACCACCTTCCCGGCCTCAGTGCTGGAGGTGCCACCCATGAGTCGTCCTCATAGACACTCAACCTCCTTGGTGACCCCCGGGCCCATTTCTCAGATGTGGACGTGGAGGCTCCGAGTAGGGCCAAGTGCCCCTGAGGACGGAGGGGGGTGCTGTGCGCCATTCAGCTGCCACCAGAGGGACGTGCTACACACACATGTACACACTCACATTCATGTACACACACACCTGCACACTTATAGAGATGTGTGCCCACACCAGGAGTACTCACAGTGCGCAGGCACACTCACATGTGCATGCACGCTCAGGCACTCACGCACACACAGGTGAGCTGGCCCAGGTCCCAGGCCTGTCTCCGCCCACCCACGGTTCCCGCTGGCTGGGCCAGGTTGCCCAGTGCAAGGGGCTGCCTGGCGCTGGGGGCCCGGCCCAACCGCACCCTCACCCCATGGCTCACCGGTTGATCTCTGACTTGCAGACCAGCTCGAAGCTGTATTCCTGGGCCTTGGACGGCTGGAAGACCACGTCGAGCAGCAGACTTTCCAGCGGCTGGATCGTCCCAAACCCGTCGTTGGGCTGAATGTCCACGAACTGGCACGTGAAAAAGCATCGACACCAATGTGAAACAGGAGAGATCCTTTCCTGGGGCACAGTCACAGCGGGAACTGTGTGCACACGTGTGGCAGGGGAACTGTGTGCACACGTCTGTGTAGGTGAGCGAGTGAAAGCATGAGTATGAGAAAGTCAGTGTATGAGTGTGTGGAAGTATGGGCATAAGTGTGTGTGCACATATGAGTGTGTGAGTGGATATAAGTGAACATGGGCATATGTGCATGTGTGAACATGTGTATGAGCATGTGAGCATAAGTGTGACTGCATGTGTGTGTGCATGTATGAGTGTGAGCATGCTGAAAATGTGTATAAGCAAGTATGTGTGTGCACTCTGTGTAGGAAAGTGGGAATAGGCATGAGTGTGTGCATGTAAGTGTGCATGCGTGTGGACAGGTGAAGGGGTGAGTGTGAGTGTGAGCACGCATGTGTGTGGTGGGGCCTTTCGTGGGCAGTCTGGGAGGAGAGGCGGCGGCCAGGGCTGGGGCCCATCTTGTGTGCCCTGGGCTCAGGAAGGTGGGGAGGGGACCGGAGCCACAGGGGTCAGTGGCCCGAGGGAAGGAGAGATCGAGAGGCAGCACGAGGCAGAGGCTGGGCCTGGCCAGCAGCAACAGGGAGGAAAGGGCAGAGGGGCCGCGAGGTCTCCCAGGCAGGGTTAGCTGGGGCCTGGCCTGGGGGCCCTGGAGCCCCAGCGGACACCGGCCCTGGCCTGCCCTGGCCCAGCCCACGAGGTGGTACCTTGGGGAGGCCGATGAACCCAAACTCCTGGGGCAGGAGGGAGTGGTTGCAGAGGGTGACCTGGGTCCTGATGGCCTCGTAGATGGTGCAGTGGCCGAAGTCCACCTCCGAGGGGCTGAGCTCCAGGTCCGAGGTGGTGACCACAGCATGGACGGTGAACCCCACCGGTGTCACCTGGGGCACAGAGGATGGTTACACCCCCACCGCCTCTCTCCCAACAGTAAGGCCATCGTTAAGACGCGCGGCCGGCAAGAGAGCATATGTGGCCACGCCCTGACTGGGGGAGTGGGACACAGTGGCTTCTGGGGCGCAGCCCAAGGCGGGGGCATGGGGGGCAGTGCGCCTCGGCCGAGGGGCCCACCTGCGCGTGTGGCGAATGCACTTGTGCCCTGTGCGCAGCATATTACATGTGCAACTGTGTGCTCACACATGCAGTACATGTGCCTGGGTGTGTGGCATGTGTGTGTGCATGAATGTGTCAGTGCCCCTGTGTTGCATGTGTCAATTGTGCAACCGTATCTGGGTCTGTAATGTGTGCACGTGCATGAGTGTGTCCTTGTGTGATATACTGCATGTGTGTGTGTGTGTGCCTGGGTGTGCAGTATGCTGCATATGCACGTGTATATGGTATGTTGTGTGTGACTGGGTGTGTCTGTGCTGCAGTATAGTGCGTGTGCGTGAGTGTGCCCACACGTGGTATACTGCATGTGCACGTGTGTGTCTGTGCGCAGTGTACTGTGCGTGTGTGCACACCTGTGTCTCGGTGTGTATGGGTATACTGTGTTTGCACGTGCAAGTCTGGGGCCTGGGAGACCCCACCCTGCCTCCAGGACTCGGAGGCTCCTTGCTTCGTGTGGGGCCCCCTCTCTGGCCACAGACGCCCCTTCTCCCCGCCGTGCAGGAGCTGCTTAACCATGGAGACTCCCCCCCTCCGCACAGTGGGGGCAAGCAGGAGGGGCTCCGTGCCCCAGGGGCTGCTGGGGGAGCTGCAGCCCGACAGGCCCACAGACCTGGTCAGCCACCCATATGGTCATGGGGGCCTCCAGGACTCTCCCTTCTTTGTCAAAATATTTCCCTGCATCGTCCGGGAGGGAGTGCCTGCAAGAGATGCATGCACATGACCGCTCCTGCCCAGAGGGGCGTCCGCAGGGCCCGGGCAGCGAGCACCGCGTGGAGGGGAGATGCCGCGAGCACAGTCCCAGCCACGGCGGCCACGGGCTTCCCACGTGGAATCGAAGAATTGCATGCAAAGCTAGTCAGCTCTCCAGCGCATGAGGATTCTGCAGCTTGAGAAGTCCCTTTACAAGTGCACGTGCCTTTAAAGATAGTTAAAGTTGCTTTCTGAGTCTAAAAGGAAATCAGTGGCATTTAGGAAATTTCAGAAAAGGACAGAAGTCAGCGTTACCCAGTCGGCCACGTCTGGAAGCAGCCGAGATCCTAAGGCGCCACCCCAGCGCCCTTCCTGCCCACGGGGCCGCGGTCCCTCCCTGGCCGTGTGGCTGCTCCCTGCACCATGCACTGTCCAGTCTTTGGCAGAACCCTGCCCCAGCCAGTGGGTGTGACGTGTGGCAGGAGCTAGAGCAGCTCCGGGCACCTCTTGGCCCCGCGTGCAGACGGCACCCACCCTGTGGTCGGAGACGGGGGCCCCGCCGCGTGGCCAGGCACCTTGAGAGGCCTGCTGCAAAAGCAGGGCATGCTCACTGAGACCCAGAAAAGGCCAGAGGGTCCATGTAAATGGAGCCAGGGCCCTGGGCACCCCTGCCCCTGCGCATCTGGCCAGCTCACCCCCAGGCCACCCACCTCGGGGCGCCTGGTGAGGTCACACAAGGTGACCGCCAGCCAGTAGTGAATGGGCCATGAGGACGTGTCCTCTACGTGGGATGTCCTGGCCACACGCGTGGCCTCGTGGCCTCTCTGCTCCCTGTCCGCATCTAGGAAGGGCCTGGCTGGCTTTGTCCATTTGCACCCTGGACAGATGCCCCTCTCGGGCCAAGCCCTGCATCCAGGGAGCAATGCCTGGTGGGAAAACCCAGACAGATATGGCTCTTCCCAAAGGGACACTCACACGTCCACATGAACACACGCATGCACAGACAAATGCACATATGTGGGTGCACACACACAAACACACGCATGCACAGAGACAAAAACACACATGCGGGTGCACAGTGCACATATACAAACACATGACGTGCACACGCACATACACAAATGCATACGCACAGGTACACACACGTATGCACACACGCATGTGCACACACAATACACAAATGCACACACATGCATAAGCAACACACACAATTTCACATGGCAGGTGCGCACACCACAAGCCTTGGGTCGGAGTGCGTGTCTCAGCATACGCGTGTCTTCACTGCACTCAGGTGGGTGTGAGCTGACGGGTAACCAGGGTCTCCTGAAGGTGTCCCTTCTGGCCGAGGTGTGGCCCAACGGGACGAGGTGGACCAAACGCGGTCATGGGAGGCCTTGTGGAGAGAAGACGCTGGACATGGAGGGTGGGGAAGGCCCCAGGCGAAGCCCGAGGCCAGCAGAAACTGGAAGGGCCCACGGCCGGAGGGACACAGGCCCAGGGGAAGCCGTGGCATCTGCCAGGGTCCCAGCCTCAGGCCGCGGGCCGAGAAGCGCCGTGGTGTGAGCCCCGCCCACTGTGTGGCACTGTTAGGGCAGCGCAGCAACCCAGGCCACACACATGTGCACACACGGAAATGAAGACACACGTGTGCATATGTATATACCCAGGCATACAAACGCACATGCAGGCATGTGTACACACGCAAGTACACATGGGCAGGCACACAGAGGGGACACGCACACACAGCAGCCTTGGCATCCTGGAGCAAAGGGGAGGGGCTGGGTCCCCCCACCCACTGTTGGCTGCGTGGTGGGGAAGGCACCTGGGTCCCACCAGTGCCAGGGAGGGGGCCTGGGGTCTCTGGGCCCAGCTATAACCCACCAGCTCCACCCAAGGAATAATCACGTGAATTCTATGTTACTGAAAATGTGTTTTTCTAAGAAGTCACTGCCCGTAAGGCCCTCCCCTGCAAGAGCAGACGCGGTGGGGACGCCCCTGGCTGCGGGGTCCGTCACAGCGCATCCAGGCTGACTTTCTCCCACGTGAGAGGAGACCCGGCCCTCGGCTAGGGCCCATGGGGCTGTCCACGCGGGTCCAGCCCCAGACACGGTGGCCCATGAGGACGCTGCTTCTCTGTTCCGGGTGCGCCCTGAGGCCGCTGAGCAGAAGGTGGGAAGCAGCAGACCCCGCCCCGGACCACCGCCCTGACCTGCTGGGCCTGTGAGAAGGGGTGAGGCCCCCGAGATAAGGGGAGTGGCAAGCGGAGGGGTCCCCAGCACTCCCCGTTTGTTCGGGGTTCCAAAGGGAAGGGAGGAGACAGTGAGGGAAGGAGCCTTCTTTTGTGGTCGCCGCAGCCCACCCAGGCCCCACCCACACAACATCACAGGCGGGGGCCACAGGGAAACAGGCGTGCGCTTAGGGACCCCGGGACCAGGCAGGGGAGTTCGTTCCAGGAGTCCCAGCCTCCCGCGCTGGAGAGCAGAGCGAGCAAATCCACCCCACCCTGCTTAGGCAGCCTCTCCCCCCCAGCCCCCTCCCCCAGGGCTTTGGGGCGCTCACCGGGGCTTGAACTTGAGCTGCACGGAGCAGGAGGACATGGCCTGCACATAGCCCGTCTGCGGCAGAAGCTCCATGTGGGCCCGCAGCTCCCGGCACACCTCGAACTTGAGGCGCAGGGCGGCCTTGGACCTGCGTGAGGCCCGGGGACCCGTCAGCGCCCTGGGAAGCTCCCTCTGTCCATTTCCTGCCCGGCCGAAGCTTGGGCCAGTTCCCGGGGTCAGTGAGTGCCCACCCCGCGGAGCAGGCCGGAGAAAGGCTGCAGGGTCGGGCCTGCACCCCTCCCCCCAGACCCCTCCCCCCACACCCCGTTCCCCTCCCCCACACCCCGCCACCTCCCCGTGCCCACGGCCCACCCTCCGTCTCCCGGGCCTTGGCCTTTGGGGAGTCCGGACTCAAGGCCGAGCAGGAGCAAAGAGATTCTCGGGCCCCACTTCCCAGGTGGGGGACTCAGTGAGGACAGAGGCATGTACCCCGCAGCTTTCATGATGGGGTAAAGCCTGGGGCTGGAAGGAAGTCCCAGAAGCGAGAGCCCTTCCTGGCCACCGCTCAGCCCCCTGTTCTGTCCCCACACCCCAGCCCCACGCTGTCCCCTGCTCCCCATCCAGCCCCCATGCCCACATGTTGCCTGCGTGTCTGTGACAGCCACTGCCTTCGGGCACTGCCTCTGCTGCCGCTGTGTCCCCACCGCCTCCTGGCTGTCGCCAGGTGGGTGACAACTGGCCCCCTGCCTACGGGTCCCCATTGTCCCCAGGGGAGTGGCCACTCCCGGGAGCTGGGCACGGGAAGCAGACCGTCGCTGGGGGGCCCCCGCTTTTACTCCCATCATAAACCACTCCCGCACCTGCACAGCGCTTCAGGTCACATGCAGGCCAGGGCCGGGCCACCCGGGTCGGAGGCTTCTGTCTGGGGGCCACGACCTCAGCAGTGACCAAACGGGCCCTTACAACCAACCCCGCCCGGCCCCCGCACCTGGCCAGCAACCCTGCAGCTAACTTCGGCCTTACTTGGCTCTTCCTTTTCCAGCTCCTCGAGGTCTGAAGTTAGGTCATTGACTGGACAGCGTGCTTCTTTTCTTGCACAGGTGTTCACACCTTTACATTTCCCTCTGAGCTCTCGCCTTTTCCAAATCACCAAGTGCTGGTTCCTTGGTGTTCGACAGCTCAGTGCTCAGTTCACCCCGTCCCGCTCACATTTTACTACAAGCACCAAGGAGAAACCAGGCTGCACCTTCCACGTTTCACTTGGAAATCTCAGCTAAATATCCAAGATCATCGCGTACGAGTTCTTTTCATCCTACATCAGAGCACAACTCCACCAAGTTCTCTGCTATTTTATAACACAGGTCAACTTTTGTCCAGTTTTCAAATAATATTCAGCAATTCCTTCTAGGCCCTCACTGGAAACATCTCAAAAATTTTAAAGCAGTTTTAGTCACACTCCATACGGTCTGTCCATCCAGTGGCTCTCAGCACAATCACAGAGCTGTGCCTTCATCACCACAATCTATTTTAGAACATTTTCACTGCTCCAAAAAGAAAAGCCCTATGCCCTCCCTGTTCACCCCACTGTTAGGTACACTCAGTATAAGTCCGTTGGATTGACGGGAGGACACTGTCTTATTACTGTGAACTACAGCCCACCGCTCTCACTGGGTGTGCTCTCCCCACATACCACCCCATTATTAGCCGCTTGCAATAGTGACATGCATTGGCTCTAGTTCAAGGGGAGCTTTCCTGTACTCGCACACTTGACCATAGTCGTGTCCGCAGCAGGGTTCACTGTGCCACCTTTTCCATCCTCTCGCTCTCCTTCCAGCGACACACGGCCCCGCACTCCTTCTCAACCACAACCGCACGCTCCATTCGGTGCCGTGAATTACACTTGCAAAAATGTGCTCCCATCACCTCCATCCACTACCAAACACTGACAATCAACCTTACTAAATATTCCGCACAAATTGAGCGCTAGCTCCCCATTCTCCACCGTCATTCCATTTTCTGGTAAGGTACAGTGGTGGTCAGGTTCAGGTGTCAGCCTGGCCAGGTGAGGTGCCTCGTGCTGTAGCTGAGTCATCCGCACGGGAGACTCATCTGTGAGAAGGGGCGTGCCTTCCGCGGTAAGTGATGTTTAACTTAATTAGCTGGAGGCTTAAAAGAGAGCTCAGAGCAGTTCAACCCAAGCAGCTCAGCACACCTCATCTCAGCCCTCGCAGCTCAGCCCCGACGTTTGGAGGTGCAGAGAGGGATTGCCCTGCGGAAAGCTGTGGGAACCCGGAAGCCAGGGTGAAGTCACCCATGTGCACATTCACACAGGGCACAAATATCTTCATGTTTTTAGCCCACTCAGAAAGGTCTATCCATATACCTCTTTTCCAGACCTCTTTGTCACCAATTTTCCAGTTATGGTCTTTCCACGTCCCTGACCATCCAGCCAAAGCAACAGCCCATGAGTCCTTTGGCCAGTTCTCCTTCCAAGCAAAATGAACAACCAGGTGCACTGCTCAAAGTTCTGCCCAATGGGAGGATTTCCCCTCACAACTGTCCTTCAAGGACACCCCAGAAAGGGGTTGTAGTGCTGCAGCCGTCCACTTTTGGGTGGTACCTGCATATCATGCTGAACCATCTGTAAACCAGGCCTGAGTTTTCCCTTCCTCAGTCAATTCACTGTAAGGAACTCCTCAAGAGGCCATAGCTCTGGTCTGGGAAAGAGAAGGTAATGTGGCAGGAGTGGAGACCATGGGCATTTGTGCCACTTCTTCATGTAACCTACTTGTGCCTTCAGGACCTGCTCTGGCTCTATCTCGTATATACCATTTCCATTTTACAATAGAGTGCTGCTGTGCACACCCAACTTTATGGCTTGGTGGGTCAGACAACACCCAGCTCGTGACAGGCAACTCAGGTCTCATGATAACTTGGTGGCCCATGGTTAAGCGTTCAGTCTCTACTAAGGCCCAGTAGCAGGCCAAAAGCTGTTTCTCAAAAGGAGAGTAATTATCTGCAGCAGATGGTAAGGCTTTGCTCCAAAATCCTAAGGGTCTGCGTTATGATTCTGCTATAGGGGCCTGCCAAAGGCTCCAGACAGCATCTCTATCTGCCACTGACACTTCCAGCACCATTGGATCTGCTGGATCATACGGCCCAAGTGGCAGAGCAGCTTGTACAGCAGCCTGGACCTGTCGCAGAGCTTCCTCTTGTTCAGGTCCCCACTCAAAATTAGCAGCTTTTCTGGTCACTCGATAAATGGGCCGGAGTAGTACATGCAAATGAGGAATATGTTGTCACCAAAATCCAAAGAGACCAACTAAGCATCGTGCCTCTTTTCTGGTTGTGGGAGGGGCCAGATGCAGCAACTTACCCTTCACCTTAGAAGGAATATCTCGACATGCCCCACACCAGTGGACACCTAGAAATTTCATGGAGGTGGAAGGCCCCTGTATTTTTGCTGGATTTATCTCCTATCCTCTGACACGCGAATGCCTTACCAGAAAGTCTAGAGTAGTTGCTACTTCTTGCTCACTAGGTTCAGTCAACATGATATCAGCAATATAATGGACCAGTGTGATGTCTTGTGGGAGGCAGAAACGATCAAGGTCTCTGCGAACAAGATTATGACATAGGGCTGGAGAGTTGATATACCCCTGAGGTAGGACAGTGAAAGTATATTGCTGACCTTGTCAGCTGAAAGCAAACTGTTTCTGGTGGTCCTTACTAACAGCTATTGAGAGAAAAGTGTTTGCCAGATCAATAGGTGCACACCAGATACCAAGGGATGTATTGATTTGCTCAAGCAATGATACCACCTATGGAACAGCAGCTGCAATTGGAGTTACCACCTGGTTGAGTTTACAATAACCCACTGCCATCCTCCAAGACCCATCTGTTTTCTGCACAGGCCAAACAGGAGAGTTGAATGGGGATGTAGTGGGAATCACCACCCCTGCATCCTTCAAGTCCTTAAGAGTGGCAGTAATCTCTGCAATCCCTCCAGGTATCTGGTATTGCTTCTGATTTACTATTTTGCTAGGTAGGGGCAGTTCTAGTGGCTTTCACTAGGCTTTTTCCACCATATTAGCCCTCACTGCAAGAGTCAGAGAGCCAATGTGGGGATTCTGCCAGTTGCTCAGTATGTCTATTCCAATTATGCATTCTGGAACTGGGGAAATAACTACAGAATGGGTTCAGGGGCCCACTGGACCCACTGAAATGGACCCGAGCTAAAACTCCTTCGATCACCTGACGTCCACAAGCCCCCACTCTGACTGGTGGACCAGAATGACGTTTTGGGTCCCCTGGAATTAATGTCACTTCTGAACCAGTGTCTAATAATCCCTGAAATATAATTTCCTTTTCCCCAATGCACAGTTACCCTGGTAAAAGGCTGTCAGTCTCCTTGGGGAAGGCTTGGAGGAAGATTAACAGTATAAATTCGTGGCAGTGAAACAGGGTTCTCCCCCAAAGGGACCTGGCCTCCCCTTCATTCAAGGGGCTCTGGGTCTGTAAACCGTCTCAAGTCTGGAAATTGATTAAGGAGCCATGACTCTGTGGTTTTGTAATTCAAATTAGTCTGCTGTTCACTTGACCTAGAACCTTTTGTAAATACAGCTTGAACAAGAATTTAGTAGACTGCCCTTTTATTGTATTTCTAGGTACCCCATGACTTACTAGCCAATGCCACAAATCTCTGTGAGTCAGATTATTTTGACTCCTTCTTTGAGTTTGCTGTCTATTATAATAGCTACATCTACCCTGTCTTTGGTGATTAAGTGCTGCCACCTGGCTTCTGCCAACTCGGGATCCTATCATCATCCCTACTGTGTTTAAGGATTCCAGCTCAGCGACAGCCATTCCCACAGTAATATCTGACCTACAGAAAAGTGCAACCACAGAGCTCTTTAGGGATGATGGTGCTAGTCTCACAAATTTATTTCTCACTGTTCTGGTAAAAGGTGCATCCTCCGGACATTCCTGGGGTGTAAGAGTAGGCTTTGCATGATAAATTCACTCTAACATTCCAATCTCTCTAAGCCTCTGGATCCCCTTATCTACATTACACCAGGGCAGTTCTGGCATTTCAACCTCAGGTAATGTTGGCCACCTTTTGATCCATGTTTCAGCCAACCATCCACACAAACTGTTAATGCCTTTTCTAACCCCTCAAGCTATAACAACGAATGCAGAATCCCTGCTTGGTGGGCCCATATCAATAAATTCAGCCTGACTCAGCCTTATATTCCTCCCACCATTATCCCACACCCTTAAAATCCATTGTCATACATAGTCCCTGATTTCTGTCTATATAAATTGGAAAACTCACACAGTTCTTTTGGAGTATAACATACCTGCTCATGTGTGATACTTTGCACCTCACCTTTAGGGGCCTGTTGGGACTTTAATCTAGTTGTAGGTCTGGAAAAAATGAGAGGTGGAGTGGAGGGAACACGAAAAATATCAGAAGTATCTCCAAGCCATTTGCTTCAGGGCATTCATTTGCAGTTTCATCTGGTGAAATAGGATTAATCACTACTCTAGGGCTAATCCCTTCAGGAGGAGGTTGGGTGGCCAATTCCTCAAGGCAGGCTGGAGGTGGGTGGCTATGTCCTCAGGGCAGACTATTACAGGGTTATCTAGAGAGGACTCAACATGGCCTAGGGTTCCAACCTTGCCACTGACATCATTATCCATCCATATGTCACCATCCCATTTTTCAGGATCCCACTCCTTTCCAATCAATGCCCTCACTTTAATGGCAGACACCATGCAAGGGTGAGATTTGGGGTATCCTTGTTAGGTGCATAAATATTTATATTATTTCTTCTTGGTAGATTGCCCCTTTTTATTAATACATAACATCCTTCTTTGTCTCCTAACATTTTTGCACTTAAAGTCTATTTTGTCTTACATTAGTATACCTACCCCAGCCCTATTTTGGTTACTGTTTCCATGGAATATCTTCACCCCAGACTTTCATTTTCAACCTATTCCTATACTTGGGTCAATGCTTGAACGGCAGCTGTCTGGAAGGGGCTAAAGCAGTGGGACCCAGTAGTCTGTGTTTGCCAGCTAACAGCTGGCTCAGTACTTGGCTGTGCCCCCCTCTGCTCTTGTGGAAGGGGGCATCCAGGCCCTCCCTGTCCACCGAAGCCCTCCAGGCAGGGACCAGCCTGCCCTAGGCTGCTTGCCTCGCGGATGGGAGATGCTTGGCCATGTCTACTGGCCCCTGAGTTAGTCACAGTTTCTCAGGCTCTTCATGTGCTTTTTCCTGGATGCTGTGCAGGGCTCCCCTGGTCCCTGGAGCCCCAGAGCCATTGTTTTGGGACAGTTTCTGTCCATTAGCTGGTTTTGGAAGAGAAGCAAACCCTGCAGCTCCCTATTCTGCCATCTTCCCGGAAGTCTGGAAACATCTTTAGTGTCTGTATTTCTGTCAATGTTCCGCTCACGACAAATCATGCATTTTCTAAGATGACAGAAACTTTCTTTGTGGCTCTCGCTTACTTCTGAGCCCTCCCCAGAAATGTCTTTCATATTCACATTTCTACTATAGTGGCTTCAAAGCAATCTAGGCTTTTTCTACCAAAAGCCTCAGGATTCCTCAGGCCCCTGCCCATTACCCAGTTCTAAACTCACTTCCACATTTTAAAGTATTTGTAAAAGTAGCACTCCACTTTCGACTTCCAAAAAAGGTCTTAATTTGCCAGGACGCCACGCCAAACACCACACAAATGACTGGATCAGACAATAAGAATTAGAAGACTAGACGTCCAAATCCCGGCATCAATCAGGCCCCCAAGTCTGCAGTGTTGTACGCCGGGCTGCAAATCCTTGGTAAGGTTCTCCGTCCTGCCACACGGCAACTGTGCTTCCCCTGCGGCTGTGCTTCAGTTCCCGCGGGCTCCTGGCTTCTTCCTTTGTGGCTTCCTCTGTGACCGTGTCTGAGTCTCATAGACCCACCCTGGTTCTGTCGGCCACATCTTCAAAGGGTCCTATTTACAAAGGGTTTCACACTCAGGGAAGCAGGTTGAGATGCAGAACATGTCTTGCATTGGGGGAGACATTCAACCCATCACAGCCCTCAACGACATCCTGAATCTATTCTACACTGTAGTTTGTATGGATGCCAATTCAACTTCAATAGCCTATACCCATCCTGTGTCTCTAGGCCTTCATGTGGTTTTCACCACAAACTAGTTTTGTAGGTTTTGTGCCCTATAAGAAAGGTTTATGACTTTTTCTGTGTATATGAGTTTTAAGCCATGTAAGAAATAGAAGGTGATGCTGAAAATGAAATGTGCAATATTGGCATGTTAACCCATATGGTTAAACATACCCGAAATCTATTTCTTCACGCAATTTCCATTACTGTTTAGTGTCTTTTTCTTTTGCCATGAAGGAACGCTTTAAGGATTTCTCGTAGGGCAGGTCTCGCGGTAATGAACTCTCTCAGCTTTTATTTACCCCAAATGTCTTTATTTCTCCCTCCTATTTTTAGCTTTTCAAAACAAACGCCCTATATGCGTCCATCTCCCTCATGTTTGAAGGACAGGTTTGCTGAATGTATTCTTCTTCTTTTCTCTTTCTTTCAGCACTTTAACCGTGTCGTCCCGCTGCCTGGCCTCCGGGATTCCCAGTGAAAAATCAGATGCTGACCCTACTACGGGCCTTTTGCACGTGACCCTCACCTCTCTTTTTGTTTTCAAAATTCTCCTTGTCTTTAGGTTTTGAAAATTCTACTATAACGTGTCTCAGTATGGGAATTTCTGAATTTATCGTGCTTGGAATTCACTGAACTTGGATTTCTACATTTGCACCTTTCATCAGCTTTGGAAAATTTTTGGCAATTGTTTATTCAAATATTTTTCTACACCCTTTCTCCTCCTGGGTCTCCTATGATATTTATGTTGCCAAATCTGATGGTATCCCATTGCGTCCCCAGGCTCTGTTCATTTTTTTTCCTTTTTGCTCTTCAGACTGGACAGTTTAAATTGTCCTAACTTCCAGCTTGCTGATTCTTTCCTCTGCCTGCTCCAATCTGGTGTTGAACACCTCTACCGAATCTTTAATCTCGATTATTGTACGTCACACCTCTACGTCACAGCTCCAGAATTTCCATTTGGCTCCTCTTTATATTTTCTATCTCATTAGTATAGCCATTATTTTGCTCATATACTGTTCTTGGAATCTCCTTTAGTTTTTAATCCATGTTTTCCGTTAGTTAATTCATCCTACTTCAGATTTGCTGATCTAAGGTCTTTGATTAGCGAGTCCAGAAAACGAGCTTCCTCTGGAACACTTTTTGTCAAATTGATTTTTTTTTCCTGTGACTGGGCCATACTGTCCTGTTTCCTAATACGGTTGTAACTTTTTGTTAAGGGTTGAGCATTCTGATTACTATGCTGCAGTCACTGAAAATCTGGTACTCCCACTCATCAGCCTGACAGTTCAGGAAGAAAAGAGAAAGAAAAAAGGAAAAAAGGAAAGAAAGAAGAAAACAGTCTAACAAACAATCGAGGCCCCCCAAACAGAAGAGGTCCCGCCTCCCCCGCAGGTCCCGGCGCGCAGCCCGAGGCCACATCCCACGGCCCCTCGGGAGTCTTTGGGTCCAAAACACCCATGTAAAGGGAGGGGGGCGTCGGCCAGCCAGGGCCGGGGGCAGTGGCTCTGCGAGGCCCGGTGAGGCCGGTGACGGTCGGCGTGCTTCGCCCAGAGCCCCGAAGCCGCGGCCAGTGCCAGGGCGGCCCCTCGGGCGCCCACCAGACCAGGAAACGCCCCAGTACGAGGGCAGGAGCCAGGGGAAGGGCGCCCGGTGGGCCACGGCGGCGGAAGGGACGGCAGCCGGGAGCCGGATGCTGCCCCGGGGCCGAAACCACGGGGTCGAAGCTCCGGCAGCCTCCATGCGTGACCCTCGCCCCCTGCC
>PVIY010046669.1:0-18321 GCA_004026745.1 Myrmecophaga tridactyla | reverse complement strand
GATCCAGCTTTATATTCCTCCCAAACCCTTAAAATTCATTGCCACACATATTCCCCTGATTCCTGTCTATATAAATTGGAAAACTCACTCAGTTCTTTTGGAAGTGTAAAACACCTCCTCGTGTGTGATACTTTGCACCTCACTTTTAGGGGCCTGTTGGGACTTTAGTCTAGTTATAGGTATGGAGGAAATGAAGGGTGGTGAGGGTGCATCATGAAAAGATTTAGAAGTGTCTTCCAAGCCATTTACTCCAGGGCATTCATTTGCAGTTTCATCTGGTAAAACAGGATTAATCACTCTAGGGATAATACCTTCAGGTGGAGTTTGGGTGGCCAACTCCTCAAGGCAGGCTGAAGGTGGGGCAGCTATGTCCTCAGCGCAGACTATTATAGGGTTATCTAGAGAAGACTCAGCATGACCTAGGGTTTCAACCTCACCATCAACATCATTATCAATCCACATGTCACCATCCCAGTTTTCAGGGTTCTACTCCTTTCCAATCAATGCCTTCACTTTATCGGTAGACACCATGAAAGACTGAGATTTCAATTATGTTGTAAAGTCTCTATACATCTTATTTCCACAGAACTCCATAAAGGTTTCAAAAACATTATCCCCCAGAGTCTGGCATCATACATGTGAAGCATTAGAAGAATCAAATGGTGATATTTTGACTATTTCTTTTGCCAACTCACTCCATGATTGGCAACGTCATTCTGATTATGGGAATCAGAATCCTTAGCGCCTTTGAGTCCAGTGAAAGTAGAAGCCATTCATAAAATCCCATTTTTAAGATTCTGTTTCTTAGGAACCACTCTTGGTACCAAGTTGTAGTTGTTAGTGTTCTCTAGAGAAACAAAATCAACAGGAAATATTCATAAATATAAAACTTATAAAAAGTGTCTCATGTACCTGTGGGAACACAAAGTCCAAAATCTGTAGGAAGGCTGTGAAGCTGATGATTACAATGGAGGGTCTGGATGAACTCCACAGGAGAGACTCATAGGCCAAAGCAGGAAGAGAGACTGTCTCTTCTGAATCCTCCTTAAAAGGCTTCCAGAGCTTAGATTAAGCATCAATCATTTAAAAAGACACTCTCCTTGGCTGATTACCAAGAGAATCAGCTGTGGATGTCACTGACGTGATCATAATTTAATTCTATGAAATATCCTCATAGCAATGGACAGCCTAGCACTTACTCAATCAGAAAAACAGGTACCACCACCTGGCCAAGTTGATACATGAACCTGACCATGACAATGAGTTTATGGAACCACATAAAAGAGGAAACATTTTGTAAAAAGCTTCAGAGCCATGAGAACCATGAAAGCCCACACAGCCAGAAACCTTTGGAGATAAAGAAGGAAAATGCCTTTGAATGAGCTTCATGAAAGCTGAAGAAAATGCCTGAAGTAAAAGCTAGCAGATGTTAACATGTTTACCATGTGTCTTTCCAGCTGAGAGAGAAACTCTGAACATCATCAGTCTTCTTGAACCAGGTATCTTTCCCTGGATGCCTTATATTGGTCATTTCTACATCCTTGCTTTAATTTGCACATTTTCACTGCTTTAGAACTATAAACTTGAAAGTTAATAAATTCCCCTTTTAAAAAGCCATTCCTTTTCCTTTATATCACATTCTGGCAGCTTGCAAACTAGAACAGATTATAGTACCAGGAGTGGGTTGCTGCTGTGATATGCGAATAGCAAACATGTTGGGATGCCTTTTTTTTTAACTATAGTATAACATATTCACAAAGCAAAGAAATGAAAAAGCAATAGTTTTCAAAGCACACTTCAACAAATAGTTACAAAACAGGTCCTGGAATTTTTCATGGGCTACCATATGATCCTCTCCAATTTTTCCTTCTAGCTACTCTAAAATAGTGTAGGCTAAAACGCTTAAATATTTTTTTTATCATCATAGTTGACTTTTTTCCTTCTTTTTTGTGAAAACTAATGTATATACAAAAAAGTAATAAATTTAAAAACACAGCACCACAATTAGTTGTAGAACATATTTCAGAGTTTGACATGGGTTACAACATCACAATTTTAGCTTTTTACTTCTAGCTGCTCTAAGATATTGGAGACTAAAAGACATCAGTTTAATGATTTAGCATTCATGTTCATTTGTTAAATCCTATCTTCTCTGTATAACTCCATCATCACCTTTGATTTTTCCATCCCTCTCTTTAGGGGTGTTTGGCCTATGGCTATGTGAACTTTTTCATATTGGAAGTGCCAGTCACTAATATGGGGTAGGGAAATGGAAGGAACTATCTGATATTCTGAAGAGGCTGGGCCCTCTAGGTTTCAGGACTTATCCCAACCAGGGACCCACCTGGAAGATGTAGATTTCTGGAAAATTTGGAATGACTTTTTAAATGGATAAGGGGAAGATTCTGTAAGAGTTGTGAGGAGCTTGATAGAGAAGGCCTAGAATGCTTTGAAAAGACTGTTAGAAGGGTGGACTCTAAAGACACCTCTGATAAGGATCTAGACAGAAACAAGGCATGTGTTACTCCAAACTGGAAGGAACATAATCCTTGTTTCAAAATGGCAGATACTCAGGCAAAATTGACTGGTATATTTGGCGGAAGGCAGATTTTAAAAGCCACAAACTTGGATATTTAGCAGAAGAGATTTCCAAATTAAATGTGGAAAGCGCAGCTTGGTTTCTCCTTGTAGCTTATAGCAAAATGTGACATGAAGGAGATAAGTGGAGAACTGAACTCACGTGTACAAAGAAACCAGAAATGGGCTTCCAGGGAGACCCCAGATAATAATGCCCCATGTACAGATTTCACCAAATGTGGAACCAGTCAGCCATTTCAGAAAAAGCCAGGATTGGAGATGGAGTTATTCAGGAAGGCTTTGTGGAAACTTCTGTCTGATGGGCATGATCCGAGCCTACCGCATAGAAAGCCAACAATAGTGTTGCAGGATCTAAACAAACAGAACCACTGGCAGTCTGGACTGAGAGGGACAGAAAAGGGGCACATTGGAGGAAAAATAACTTCAGAGGCAGAACTATGGAAGCTAAAATCTGAAGTCAAGAAACAACAGGACAGGAAGCCCACCCACCCAAGTATTTGGAGAGGGTGAGTTTGCCAGGAGGGCAGAGGGTGGGCCTTCCACCTCATTACATTGAAAGAGTTGTGCCACCTCAGGCCTTTAGAGAGGATGGAGCACTGTATTAGTTAAGGTTCTCTAGAGAAACAGAATCAACAGGGAACACTTGCAAATATAAAATTTATAAAAGTGCCTCACGTGACCGCAGGAGCGCAGAGTCCAAAATCCACAGGGCAGGCTGTGAAGTCGATGACTCCGATGGAGATTCTGGGTGAATCCACAGGAGAGGCTCACCAGCCAAAGCAGGAATGGAACCTGTCTCCTCTGAGTCCTCCTTAAAAGGCTTCCTGTGATTAGATTAAGCATAAGTCATTGTAGAACACACTCCCCTTTGGCTGATTACAAATGGAATCAGCTGTGGATGCAGCAGATGTGATCTAATTCTATGAAATGTCCTCATTGCAACAGACAGGCGAGCACTTGCCCAGCCAGATAAACAGGTACCAAAACTTGGCCAAGTTGGCACATGTCCCTGACCATGACAAGTACATTCCTTAGGAATTGAGGGGAGCCTGGCCACCACCACATGGAGGGGTTGAGCATGTGCCCCAGAATGGGCAGAGAGCCCAGATGCAGCCCCAATGCTTGGAGAGGGTGGAGCAGGCCCTGGAAAGGGTGGAGCCAAGAAAAAGTTGTTTTCCCAAATGTCCCCCAAGGTTGCATTTGGAGAAAGGTGGGTCACTGCTTATACACTAGGAAAGTGTGGAATAACTACTTTCTAAAGCCCCAAAGATAAATGATTCTCACACTTTGAAATCTAATGGAGTTTGCCCAGCAGGTTTATGAAAATGTTTGAGTCCGGTGACCCCTGTGTTCCTTCCACTTTCACCCTTTGGAAATGGGAATATTGATCCTATGACTGATGCTCCTTTCTATGTTGGCAAAGAACTTGTTCTGAGTTTTACAGATCCAGAGCCAGAGAAGAACTTTTGCCAAAAGGAAGACCATGTCTATTGCTGACTTTGATGATATTTTGTACTTCCCCTTTATAAAAGTCATTCTGTTTCTGGTATATTGCATTCTGGAAGCTTGCAAACTAGAACACTAGCTATTAGAGGAATGCAAATTAAACCAGAATGAGATTTCATCTCACACCTACAAGAATGGCCAGTATAAGAAAAACAGAAAACTACAAATACTAAAGAGGATGTGGGGAAAGAGGCATATTTATTCACTGTGGGGAACATAGAATTGTGCAGCAGCTCTGGAAAGCAGTTTGGTGGTTCCTCAGGAAACTATTTCTAGTATTGCTATATGATCCAGCAATTTCATTTCTAGGCATATACTCAGAAGAACTGAAAGGAGGGACAAAAGATGTACATTTGCAAACCAATATTATTAGTGGCATAATTCATGATTGCAAGAGATGGAAACAGCCCAAATGTTCATCAATAGATGAATAGTAAATACATATGGTGGAATATTATGCAGCTGTAGGATAGTATAAAGTCATGACACATGCAGTAATGTGGACAGAACTTGAGGATATTATGTGAATGAAATTAGCCAGAACAAAGGACAAAATGTGGCATAGTCTCACTAACATGAACTAACTATAATAAACAAACTCTGAAAGTTGAGAACATAGATAATCAAGAAAAAAAGAGAGTAGAGATTAGGTATATGATGCTTATGAAGTTCTAAATGTTTAGCAAGATTGTAAAGATTCAGAAAAGGATGCACAATATCATATGATGGTAACACAATATGGTAAGTATATGAACAAAACTGAGTGTGAATATAGCTAAAGGTGGAAGGCTAAGGGCTTGAATGGTACCAGAATGAAAGCTAGAGGATAAAAACTTGAACTGTATAACTTATCAAAGCCTATAATGGACAATGATCATGATTAAATGTACAAATTTGAGAAGGTTTTAACATGAACAAGAATAAATGCATGACTCAACTACAAAGTGTTAAAAATGGGTTGGTATATGAAAAAATACCATTAATGTAAACTAGCATCTATAGTTAACAGATCATTAATAATAGCAAGGGGAATGTACAAAAAAACAAATATTAATAAGAGGAGAATATAAGGGAGAGAGGAAAGGGGTGTTTTTTCTTCTCTCTTTGTCTTCATTTTTTTCTTTTCTGCTTCTTCTTCTTTGCAAAGGAAATGGAAATGTCTCATTTAGATTGTGGTGGTGAATGCATAACTGTGATTATACAAGGAGCCATCGACTATACACTTAGCATGGGTCATATGGTGTATGAATACAACTGTTGAAAAATAAACAGAGAGATAAAAGTCCTGGAGAAGATGTGGAGAGAGAGGTACCTACTCATTGGTAATAGGGAAGCAGAATGGTGCAGGCTCTGTGGAGGCAGCGTGCTGTAGTTCCATAGAAGACTAAGTAAAGTGTTGCCATAGTATCCAACAACTCAATTAGGAGGCATATACTGAGAAGAACTGAGAGCAAGGACACAAACAAACCTTTGCACACTGGTGTTTATGTCAGCATTATTCACAATTGCCTATGGCTAAAGATGGCCCCAGGGTATTTTGACTGATGAGAAGAAGGGTAGACTGTGATGTATATATGATGGAATATTGTGCAGCTTCAGAAAGGAATGAATTTGTGAGCCATGCAATGAGATCATTGAACCTTGAGGCTATTATGCTGGGTGGAGCAAGCCAGAAATGAAAAGACAAATATTGTATGGTATCACTAATATAAACTACCTGAACAGAGAAAATTGAGAATTTAATTCAAGATCATAGGTTATATGGAGATAGAAAGATTGGACAATTGAGGATTAAAGAGTATAGAATCGTCAATCAGGCTCATTTCAAAGGTTCCTAAGTTGTAAGTTCTTTTATTCTGTATAGCATGGTAGTTCCCTGGAACTTTTGGTATCTGCGTGATACCTGAGTCTCAAAGTCAGCATTCTGCAGCCTCACTGAAAGTCAGCATTACTCCATACAGAAGGTGTTAATGAAGCAGGAAAATAAAATCAGACTTTAATTAGAGATATGAATGAAGCTGATCTGGTTAGGAACAGAATAACTGGGTGAAAGAGGAAATTGTCTGTATGTTAAAACTTCAGCTTTTGTAGAAGGCCAAAGGAAGAGGTATTTATTTTTGCAAAAATTTAAATTTTTGTAGCACACTATCTGATTTAATTTGTCTGGTCACTTTATTTAAATAACCCAATTACATGGAACCTAAAATAGGGAATGAGATCTTCTTATTCTGTAGAGGTTATTGTAATATCTTGATACATTCCAGAGTATTTTCAGCAGGAAATAAAAAAAGTATTTGTAAAGTCCCTTAATGGAAAGAAGAAAAGATGAGGAATTATTAAACTTTCCAAGTTAGGAAATTCCTGATATTCTTTCAAGCATTAGGAAATCCCAATTTAATAGACCAACCTTTCAGTCTTTAGGCTTGCCCTTCTGAAACTTATTTCTGCTATGGTAAAGCTAAGCCTACTTGTAATTATCCTAAGAGTCACCCCCAGGAACCCTCTTTTGTTGCTCAGATGTGACCTCTCTCTCTAAGCCAAACTCTGTAATAAACTCACTATGCTTCTGCTGTGTGGGTCATGATGCCCAGTGGTGAAAGTCTCCTGTAACACGGGACATGACTCCGAGTGATGAACCTAACCATGGCATCCTGAGATCAACAACATCTTCTTTACTTGAAAAGGGAAGAGAAATGAAACAAAATAAGGTTTCAGTGCCTAAGAGGTTTCAAATAGAGTTGAGAGGTCATTCTGGAGGTTATTATTATGCACGCTTCAGTCAGATATTTCAAATCGCTTCACTATGCCAAACCCCAACCAACATTATTCCTGAAAACCCTAAAAAATACCCTGGGCTCTATCTCGGACTCTATAAATGTTTTACCTATTAAAAGATTACTTTTTTCAGAAAATTAATGTCTCCAAATGGTTCTTATGCCAGATAAGCCCTGAAAGACAGAAGTACCAGTCTCTCCAAAAACATCAACCAGTTTCATCACTTTACCCCATAATGGGAACACACTTTCCAGCGTGAAGAAATTAGAATCTTCATTGCACAGATATCTCTAAAGACTGAGAGAATGAACAAATGAGAGGGAGGAGTTATAACTGAGAAGTTAGGATATAATAAGTGATTATGACTACTCAGTAATTATGTAGATATTTCTTTTTAGTTTCTAGTGTATTAGAATAACCAGAAGGAGAAGCCTGAAAATATTTAACTACAATCCAATAGCCTTGATCTATGATAAAGATTGTATAGCTATATAGCCTAAACCTTGTGACCATGTGATTGTAAAATCATTGTGATTAACTCATCCTGCATCCAGTTTATGGGTAGATGAGCAACAGAATAAAGATGTGCATGAAAAAAAGACTAAACTGAAAAAAAAACACCATTTTAACTTGACAAATGTTAAGTTAATCTTACTAAATTTTACTAATACATTTTTAATTCCAAGAGAGACATGCTTGTTTATATAAACCAACAAACCATGGAATTTCCAATTGATTCCCAAATTCTTGGGAGAAATTATAAAAATTATTTGTTTGTTTATTTTTTAATCTATGTCCAAAAGAAATGAAAGACATGGTACAGATAGCAAAATAAATAAGCTTAGACACCTGAGGAAATCGTTGCTATACATACTGACACCCTTCAGGATTACTTCAAACACAAACCTGCTCTCCTCCCTTTGTTCCATCCCCTCTACCTAAAATATATTATAGTAAGTAATGGAATGCTTCTGCTAGTCTACTAGATTGCAAATTTCATGAGCTCAGGGACTCAAGCACCTTTCTAATGTTTGTACAACTTTGCAGTATCTAGAATTTTGAAAAGCCTTGCAGTCTGAAGAACATTTTTTTACACTGTAGGGAGAAAAAAAATAAAAACAGAATTCCCAGGTAGTAAAAGGAAAAAAAAAGGAATGAAGTCCTGATCCATTTGACAACAGGGAAGAACCCTGAACACATCATGTTGAATTAAATAAGTCAGAAACAAAAGGACAAATATTGTATGATCTCACTGATATGAAACAATTAGAGTAAGCAAAACCAGAGCCAGAATCTAGAATATAGGTGTGTTAGTTAGGGTTCTCTAGAGAAACAGAATCAACAGGAAACACTTGCAAATATAGAATTTATAAAAGTGTCTCAAGTCATCGTGGGAATGCAGAGTTCAAAATCCTGAGAGCAGGCTATGAAGCTGATGATTCCAATGGAGGGTCTGGATGAACTCTGCAGGAGAGGATCGCTGGCCAAAGCAGGGAGAGAACCTGTCTCATCTGAATCCTCCTTAAAAGGCTTCCAATGATTAGATTAAGCAGAAGTCTTACTGCTCAAAGAGTGTCTTCACTCATTGCAGAAGACACACCCCTCAGCTGATTACAAATGGAACCAGCTGTGGATGCAGCTGATGTGATCATGATTTAATTCTATGAAATGTCCACATTGCAACAGACAGACCAGCACTTGCCCAAACAGACAAACAGGTACCACCACTTGGCCAAGTTGACACATGAACCCACCCATGACAATAGGTTACCAGGGAAGAGCATGGCAATAGGGATTGGGAAGTAAAGACTTATAATGCTCAAGTTTCCTATTTGGAGTGATGGAAATGTTTTGGTAATGGTGGTAGTAATGGTAGCACAGCATTATGAACATAATTAACAGCATGGAAATATATATCTGAACAAAATTAAAAGGGAATATATTAGATTGTTTATATGGCAGTGGAATAAATTATTTGAAAAATTCCTTGGAACTACATTGAACAATGTAAGCCATGTTTTATGGGGTTAAAACATAAAAACTAAACCATGGACTTTAATTAATGGTACAATTATAAAAGTGTGCTATCATTAATTATAACAAATGTTCCACCCCAATGCAAGACACTGATGGTAGGTTGGTGTTTGGGAATCCTGTATTTTATGCATGATTATTCTGTAAACCCACAAATTCTCTAATGAAGAAAAAATATTTCCTACAAAATAAATAAATAAATAAAGGCAACCTATCCAATAGGAGAAAATATTTGTAAACAATATATACAAAAAGGATTTAATTTCCAGAATATATAAACAAATCTTATAACTCAGTAAGAAGAAGACCAAGAATACAATTAAAATATGGGTGAAAGGCTTCAATAGATATTTTCCCCAAGAAAAGATATAAAATGCCCCAAAACATACTCAATATTATTAGCCATTCATAAAATGCAAATAAAACCACAATGATTTATGAATTCACAACTACTAGAATGGCTACTATTAGAAAAAACTAGAAAATAAGTGTTTGAGGGGATGTGAAGAAACAGGAACACTCAGTCATCATTGGAGGGAATGCAAAATGGTGCAGCCACTGTGGTAGACAGTTTGGTGGAACCTCAGAAAGTTGCATAGAATTATCATATGGTATGGCAATCCCACTTCTAGGTATATACTTAAAAGATTTGAAAGCAGCAACTCAAACAGATATTTGCAATATTGTCACTTTTCACAGGATCACTGTTCACAATTTCAAAAGAAAGAAGCAATCAGTTGTCAATCAACCAATGAATGGATGAAACAAACGTGTCATATACACACAATGAATATTATTCAACTATGTAAGGAAATAAAGTTGTAACCCATGCAAAAACATGAATGAACCTCAAAAACATCAAGTTGATGAAATGACCAAGACACAGAAGAAGAAATAGTGTATGTACTCATTAATATGAAATAATTTTAATAAACAAATTCATAGAGTCAGAAGCTAGAAGAGAGGATATAAGGTGCTGAACAGGAGTTAGGATGGGGAGTGTGCCAGTTTGAAGCAAATATGTACCCCATAAAAGCCATGACCTTTAATCTTTATTCAATATCGCTGGGTGGGATCTCTTTGTTTCCATGAAGATGTGACCCACTCAATTGTGAGTGGTAAATTTCATTAGATGGTTTCCATCGAGATGTAACTCCACCCACTCAAGGTGGGGTTGCTTACTGGAGCCCTTTAAGAGGGAACCATTTTGGAAAAAGCACAGAACCAATAGAGCCAACAGAGCCCACACTGCCAGAGACCATTGGAGATACATAAAGGAAACACCCCAAGGAAAGCCATTGGATAAGCCTGTAGAGAAACCTTGCTGACATCACCATGTGCCTTTCCAGCTGAGAAAGAAACCCTGAATGTCATCAGCCTTCTTGAGCCAAGTTATCTTTCCCTGGGTGTCTTAGTTTGGACATTTTTATAGACTTGCCTTCATTTGGACATTTTCATGGCCTTAGAGCTGTAGACTTGCAACTTAATAAATTCTCTTTTTAAAAGCTGTTCCATTTCTGGTATTTTGCATTCTGGCAGTGTTTAGCAAATTAAAACAAATTTTGGTACCAAAAAGTGGGTGCTGCTGTGGTTTGCAAATACCAAGCATGATGGAATGACATTTTAGATGTATAAAGGAAAATTTGGGAAGAATAGTGAGAAGCTTGATAGAGAATGCATAGAGTGCTTTGAAGAGATTGTTGCTAGAAAGGTGTACTCTAAAGGTACCTCTGATGGTGTTTTAGACACAAATAAGAATGTGCCATTGCAAACTGGAAGGAAGGTGATGCTTGTTTTAAAGTGGCACAGAATGTTGCAAAATTGAGTACTGCTGTTGGATAGAAGTTACAACTTAAAGGCAACAACCCAGGATACTGAGCTAAAGAGATATTCAAATTAAATGTGGAAACTGAGGCCTGGTTTCTCCTTGCAGCTCATAGTGAGGTGCAACAGGAAAGAGATAAGCTGAGAACTGAACTTTTCCGTATGAAGAAGCCAGAAATTGATGGTCTGGACCATTCTGGGCTTCCAAAAAGGGAGACCCCAGAATAATGCCCATTATGAGGATTTTACCAAACATCAAACCAGTCAGCCATTTCTGAAAAGCCAGGAGTGGAGATGGAGTAATCCAGGAAGGATTTGTGAAGAGTCCTATTGTCTGATGGTTATGATCCCAGTATACTGCATGGAAAACTAATAAGAATGCTGTGGAATCTATAAGAACTGACCCAATGCCAGTCTGGAGTAAAAAGATACAGAAAAGGGAAAAATTGAAAAAAAATAACCTCAAAAGCAGAACCATGGAAACTAACATCTGAAGCCAAGAAACCTTGGGCCTGGAGAGCACACCCACCCATGTACCGGGAGAGAGTGAGTTTGCCCCAAAGACAGAGGGCAGGAGTTTCAGTGCCCCGGGTCTCAAAGACAGTGAAGCATATTGCTTGGGAATTGGGTAGAGCCTTGCTGCCACCACATTGTTCTGAACAATTTGAGCATGTGGCCTGGAGATGGCAGAGAGCATGAGTGCAGCCCTGATGTTTGGAAAAGGAGGAGCTGAGAAAAAAGTGATCTCCCCAAAGTACTTCAAGGTTTCAAATTCTCACTTAGCATTTGAAGAGAGCTGGGCTGCTGGGTAAGCCATGGGAAATAGTGGGACTGCTGCTTTCTAAAGGCCCAGAGATAAATGACTTCAGACTTTGAAATCTAAGTGAAGTTGTCCTGCAGTTTTTTTGAACTGTTCAAATCTGGTGAACCCTGTGTTCCTTCCAATTTCTTCCTATGGAAATGGAAAAATCTATCCTATGACTGTCTTTCCTTTTTTATGCTGGCAGCTGATAACTTGTTCTGTGTTATTCAGGTCCAGAGCTAGAGGAGAGTTTTGCCTTAGGACAGAACATGCCTGTAGATGAATTTGCTGAGCTTTTGTACTTTTTCTGACCTTGTATTGCATTTGTAATGTTACTGCTGTGGTTTAAGGCTTTCTGATAATTGTTATGGAATGAATGTATTTGCATTTGGAAAGAGCATGTTTTGGGGATTCCAAAGGGTGGAATGTGCCTGCTTAAAGCTGTTATGTACCCCAGAAAAGCCATGTCCTTTAACCCTCATTTAATATTGCTTCGTGGGCTATCTTTGATAGTTTCCATGGATATGTGATCCACCTACTTGTGGGTGGTAACTTTGATTAGATGGTTTCCACAGAGATGTGTCTCCACCCCTTCAAGGTGGGGTTGCTTACTGGAGCCCTTATTTTAAATTAATTTTTTAATTTAAAAAATATATATAACAACAAACAAACGCAGACATTCTTAATTTATGATCATTCCATTCTACATATATAATCAGTAATTGACAATATCATCACATAGTTGCATAGTCGTCATCATCATCGTTTCTTAGAACATTTGTTTCAATTCAAGAAAAGAAATAAAAAGAAAACAGAAAAAAATTCATACACACCATACCCTTACCCCTCCCTTTCATTGAGCACTAGCATTTCAATCTAAATTTATTTTAACATTTGATTCCCCTATTATTTATCTTTACTCCATATGTTTTATTCATCTGCTGACAAGATAGATAAAAGGAGCATCAGACACAAGATTTTCACAATCACACAGTCACATTGTGAAAGCTATATCATTATACAATCATCTTCAAGAAACATGGCTACTGGAACACAGCTCTACATTTTCAGGCACTTCCCTCCAGCCTCTCCATTACATCTTGACTAACAAGGTGATATCTATTTAATGCATAAGAATAACCTCCAGGTTAACCTCTCGATTCTGTTTGGAATCTCTCAGCCTTTGACACTTTATTTTGTCTCTTTTCATTCTTCCCCCTTTTGGTCAAGAAGGTTTTCTCAATCCCTTGATGCTGAGTCTTGGCTCATTCTAGGATTTCTGTCCCACATTGCCAGGAAGGTTTACTGGAGCCCTTTAAGAAGCAACCATTTTGTTAAAAATTCAGAACTCTAACAATAGTACCAACAGAGGACACATAGCCAAAACTTTGGAGATACATAAGGAAAATTTCCCCTGGGAAGCCATTGGAGAAGCTAGTAGAGAGACCTTGAAGACATTGCCATGTGCCTTTCTAGCTGAGAGAAACCCTGAATGTCATTAGCCTTCTTGAGCCAAAGTATCTCTCCCTGGATGCCTTTGTTTGGACATTTTTATAGGCTTCCCTAATTTTGGACATTTTCATGGCCCTAGAAGTGTAAACATGCAACTTAATAAATTCCCTTTCTGAAGGCCATTTTTTTTCTGGTATATTCCATTCATGCAGCACTTAGCAAACTAAAACAGTGACCTAATGTTTAAATTGTGCAGGGTTTCTATTTTAATTGATGGAAAATATACAATTTCTCCTTTGAAAAATTAGTGCACAACACTGGGAAAAAGATTAACACAACTATGTACTTTATAAAAATGAGTGTGCAGCACTGAAAAATGGAGATGCAGGCCCAGCTGAGTGACTTTATATTATGAAGATCTGAGTTTCATGGAATACCAGGATCTCTGCAATAGGTGCAAATTAATAATTTATTTTTTAGCCAAGGGAGCTTTAGGTACACTTCTGGAACACTTGGACTTGAATATTATGTCTTATAAATCTTATTAACCCTTAGTAATTCTTAGTATTGAATAGTTTCTTAAAATAAGTGAGTGCATCAATGCTTATAAATTCTGCATGACAAACAACTGAGCTGAACTGAAATATACCATTCCCCAATTCATTAATATAAACCCTAACATGGTCCCTAAACCACAACTAATGCAGGCATTGGTTTGGACTCATTGGGCAAAAAAAAAAAAAATGCCTACCGTTTTATGAGACTTTGGAGTTAAAATAACCCTGAAAGGATCCTTGAAAATTTAGAAGAAACTACACTGTAAAGTGGTCTATGAAATGATTATTTGTGATTCTGAAGCTGTATTCTTATCAAGCAGCAGTCCAGGCAGCCATGGCAGGATCTATGAGCCAGATAAATTAGCTTCACATAGAATCAGACTCAGGAGGTCTGCCTGCATGAAATGCAGTGAGAGCTAATAAAAAATAAGATACATTTTCAAAACATTCAAGCTTAAGTCTACAGAAGCAGAAAAAGAAACAGTAGCTGTCCATTTTTCCATCAATTCACCTTCCAAGTAAGGGGTACTCTAATATATAAAATAGTCATACCTTCCTCCCACTCTCCAATAAGGTAGTTGTTTTTGTCCTTCTTCCCTTTTGTTTCTCGTGTTCTCCAAGCATAGTCTATGTTTGACCCCAACTCAGGAAAGGCACTATATTGTAACCGATTATCTCAGTACTTATATTCTGGAACTTTAGTCTCCATCTGGTTAAGGTAAGTTTTCCTTCTTGATCTGACTCTTTATTTTGACAATTTTAAGCAAAGGAAGAGCACAAGGGACTGGTGGGTTTTTTTTAGCACAACCAAATAAGCAAGATGACATTGGTTAGGAAGTAGGAAGCAGATGATAACATCAAGAATGATGGTGGCTTCTGAGCACTCAACAACAAGGCAGAAACCCTAGCTGCACAAAAGGCACAAAACGTGAATTACTATACTGATGTATTTTCCTTTTCAACTTTAATCAGCTCTGTTATCAGTATTGAATGCTGTTACTGTTAACACACTTGATTGGGTAGCTATAACAAAATCAAAGAAGATGACAACGGATGGGTGAAGGCAATCATCTAGTCCAAGGCCAAATTGTTAAAGAAGAAACCATGTTTACAAGGGTGAAGTGACTTCCTCAAGCTCCAATAACTAATTGGCAGCTGACCTGAGAAGAGAACTCAGGAAATTTTTTCAGGATTCACTGTTGTCTCTTTGGCATAATTTCCTCTTTGCATTGATACCTTGGAAAAAAAAGAGAAAGAGAAAGAGAAGATTGACCTACATCTCTTGATTCCTGGCTTTCTTCCCACCTGCAACTTTCATGCCACCTTTAGAAATATTGACTTTTTAAATTTGCATGTGTCATTAAATGTGCATACACATAAAGCCATGACTACTGCAGGGACATGGAGTGGGGAGAGGATAAAAATTGTGAGTTCCCTATTTCTACAATTCAGTACATGTAAATTTTCTCCTACAGTCATGCTTAAAATTTAGAATGAATAAAATATAAGAAAACATTTCTTCAAAGTCTCAAAGTATTTTCTGAATATCTTCACATTTTTTCCGTTAGAAAGAAATCACTACATGATGAATCTGACCAGAGGAAAGTATAAGAATAGTAGCCAACCTGAGAATCAGTTTCCTAACATAGAAAAGATTCTCCCGAGTCATCTACATTGAAGTAGTTTATGAATATGAAAACCTAATTTAAGCAGATCAGATAGGCAGAAGGGAAGTCCTTCATGCTGGACTCCCAGTGGTCATCTCTAGAAGCTCAGAGCAGGTGCGGTTAAGAAGCACAGTAATGGAGAGCTCATTAGGAATGGATTCAGACTCAAGATTAATTGCTATCTGGAAAGGGGTTCCAGGGGCCTCATTAGTTTCAGCAAGCTTAGTTTTCATGGAATAGGTAGGAAATGTCTAGGCACACTAGCTCCTGTCTTCTTTTCCTCTTCTTGTGGTCCAGCACATTCATAAAGAGCAGGTCACCAATCCCAGTCCCCCTTTCACTGCCATTGTGTCCTAGATGTGAGTCATTTGCTGGGGGGGAGGGCAATGCAAATAGAAAATGTGCATGAGAAATAGGAACCTAAATTATGTCTTTGGGGGTGGCTATAATTTGGGAGATAGAGGGAAAAAGGGACATATTCCAAACAAGGAATAATATGAGCAAAATCACAGCGGCAAGAAGAATATAACTGAGTTACGCAGTTTGAGGAAGTAAATTCAAAAAATGATGTCTGGTACTTTTAAGGGAGAGTAGTTAGTCAAGGGATAGAAGCAAGGTATTTTATTCTGAAAGATATTTTACCAGGATCTGACAGTTAGAAGCTGAATAGAGGCCAGTGAGAAGGATGATCTTTGTTATAGGTGATTAATTCTGTTATTTATTTGCTATCTTTGCCAAGTCTCCAAAATCAACAAAATCTTCTGCAACCATTTTGGAAACTTATATTACTAATTAGCACAGATCTTAAGGTAAGAATCTTGTCATAATATAGAGAGCTTGTGTAGTCACAGCATTATTGTTTTTGAGCTATTGCTTTATATTCACTTTACATTAAATCATTTCTCAAAATAAACAGCAAAGATGTTAATTCAGCAGGAATGTGGCCTGGTGCCTCCCAAAATAATGGATTTTAAGATTGGCTGATCTTTTTCATGTTACCATGTTCAAACAACCTTCCCAAAAGCTGTAACCACCTCTGGTCAAGCAGAATGCATGGTCCAAGATAGCGAATTTTCCAAATCTAGAAATGGTTAGAGGAGAGTTCTCAGAGCATGTAAGAGACTAGAGAAAGAGGATTTCCAACTGCTACAGAGTGGCAGCTAAAAAGAGAGGCTTTTCAGTCAGTATGCCTCTATCAATTCTTAGGATCAGTAATTGTCCCCCTCACCCTCTATCTACTACTCTGCTTGAGCACAGCACAGATCTGTCAATACATTGGCAAACTCTATATGGCAAGGTATATATACATATGCTCACTCAATACCACTCTGGACAAAACATGAATGTTGGCAAAAACAGGATGTTGGTAAAAAAAAAAAAAGTCCCCCCAAATCTTTTAACCATCAAAGATTTTTATAAAATAGTTGAGTAGATTAATGTGAGTGGATGGAATTTGGCATAGAAGGGTCACAGCAGCTGTGGAAATAACAGAATTTAAGAAGCTTGCCATTGTGAAAGAAACACAAATTAATTGAAGATGTGCTATCATGGAAAAAATGCTGTAGCACAGATGATGAAGCTTCTAAACTTCATATGGAATGCTCAAAGTTAATTGAATAATACAGACTTAGAACTGAAATGGAGCCCACTGGTTTAGAAATGTGAAAAATCACATGATATAGACTAAATGAAGATCTTTCAAATGAATGAAATATAATGGACAAAATAGAGCCTTTACATGAAACCATTATGAGGTGGCTGATACCTGCTTAAAAGCAAATGCTGAATTATGTATTAGTCACATTCTCGAGAAACAGAACCAATAGGAGCTATCTATAAATACACTTTTTATTTTTAAAAATATTTGTTTAAAGTTAAATTTCAAACTTATAGGACAATTGCAAAAATAATGCAAAACCCATACAAAGAACCCAACCTAAAACCACCCAGATGCCCAGATCAACAATTTTTAATATTTCTCACATCTGCCATATCATTCTATCTATCCAATTATCCATCTATCTATTTATGGAATAACATTTTTAAAATAGTTTTGTTGAGAAATATCCACTCACATACAGTCTGACCATATGATACAGTGGCTCACAGTATAATTACATAGTCGTGTATTCTTCACCATGTACCTATCAGGACATTTGCATCACTCCAGAAAAAGAAATAAAACTAAGAATAAAGAACTCATATATCCCACAGCCCATACCCCTCCCACTCACTGACCCACAGTATTTCATCTACCCAATTTTACCCTATATCTCCCCCTATTTTTATTTTTACTGATTTTTTTTACTCATCTGTCCATACCCTGGATAAAAGGAGCGTGAGACGCAAGGTTTCCACAATCACACAGCCACATTGTAAAAGGTATAGAGTTCTACTGTCTTCCTCAAGAATCAAGGCTATCAGAACTCAGTTCAACAGTTTCATCACTCCTTCTTTTAAAGTCTTCAAGTAATTGGATGAGACTACTCTTCATTGTTGAAGGCAGCCCCCTCAGTTGATTGTAGATATAGTCATCTATAGATGCAATCAGCTTACTGGTGATTTAAGCCCATAAAATATCCTCATAGTAACAATCAGGCCAGTACTTGCTTGACCAAAGATCTGGACACCATAAGCTGGCCAATGGATGGATGAACTTTATCATCACAGGCTAGAATTCAAAACTCATGACCCCTCCCAAAATAGCTTGTTCCTATAAAAAATGTATGGCATTTATTAGTATAATTGCAAGTGGGAAACAGAAACCCTAGAATGAATGGGAATACAGATAATTTGGGTCAAGAAAAATATTACCAAAGAGCCAAGGAATATGGAAAAGGGAGGTAGAAGCTCACCACAATGAAAGATAACCTGCTTTGCTACTTCACTACTAGAACATTCCCAGACCTGCCTCTTCCTACCCTGTTTTCATAGGGTGTCACCCTGTCCTAGCCCTTCCAGATTCATCTTACAGCTCAAAGAATGGAACTCCTACAAGAATTGCTCACAAACTGGAGGGTGGTGAGAAAATTAACAAAGCACAAACTTCTCCTTGAAGGATAATATTGTTACATAAATGCATGATGATTGCTAGGGGTTTAGGAGA
>PVIY010046668.1:0-16808 GCA_004026745.1 Myrmecophaga tridactyla | reverse complement strand
GGGAATTACAAATGAATGGATCCCAAACTGTGATGTGATGAAGTAATCCAAAGACATGAAGAAGTTTAAGGGACTGAATACAGAAACCTCAGCCTGGTTCCTTCAGTGGTGGGGGGGCACAGCTTGGGTGGGGGGGTCTTTGATTTTTCTTTGTGTTGGGGATGGCTTGGGGTAAAGCACTGTTAAAAAATCCCCTTAGTACTGGTTTGTGAATTCCTCCGGGGTCACATTTGAATACCCAGCACTTAGCACAGAACCTGGCACAAAAACAAGTGGTCAATCAAACTTTGTTAAAGAATGAAAAAGTCTCCACAGAAGTCCTATTAAAAAATAGACCCTTCTTCCATTTAAGTGAAGTTGAGAAAGAAAGAGGAAAGGCTCTGTCAGACAACAAGGAAGTCCACTTGAGCAGTGCTCCATCAGAATTGTGTTCCAAGCTGAGAAAATGCAGTTTTCAAAAAATAAACTGTACTGCTCTCCCCTTGATCCTGTACTGAAGTTCCATCACCTTATTGATCATTATTGGTACCTGGCATCAAGTGAAGACACTTAAAAAAATAAAGAGAAGACAGTTTGAACCAAATTTTTTGAGTACCCATTTTCTGGAGGAGTGTACTAAAGAGCACCTTTACAGGGGGTGTTCAGAGTTGATATGATTTCACAGATGCATTCTTTTTTCTCTTGAAGGAAAGCAGGTAGGCTGGATACTGGTTGCATAAAGAAGGTTTCAAGCATGTGTAGGCATGGAGACTGGCGATCGTGATGTTGGGGTGTGTTTTAGTTTACTAAAGCTGCTGAAATGCAATATTCCACAAATGGGTTGGCTTTTTTTTGGGGTGCATGGTCCAGGAATTGAACCCAGGTCTCACACATGCAAGGCCAGCATTCTACTGCTGAACCACCCAAACACCCTGGGTTGGCTTTTAATAATGGGAATTTATTAATTTATGAGCTTATAGTTCTGAGACCATGAAAGTGCCCAAATCTAGGCATCATCAAGATGATACTTTCTTCCTGAAGAGAAGCTGCCAGCGGTCCTGGACTCTGCTGTCCCATGGCCATCACAGTGTCTGCTGGTCTCTCTCTTCTCTTTGGGTATCATTGCTTTTGGTTTCTGGCCTCAGTGGCTTCCTTTCTCAGCCTCTATGTCTTTCTCTCTGTATCTCTCTTCATACTCATCCCATTTATATAGGACTCCAGTAAGAGGATTAAGATCAACCTGAGGTATGCCTCAACTGAAATGACTTAATTGAAAAGTTCCACCCCCTATAGGTTTGCTCCCACAAGAATGCATTAATTGTAAAACATATTTGTCTGGAGTCCATAAACCTCTAAACCATCACGGGGTTCTTCATACAAAATCTAATGGGATCAAGCAGACTCTCCTTCTTTGCTTCTCTCCCCTTTAAATCAGGGTCCAATTAGGTCTGTTGTTCTTAACCTGGTACATTATTAGGTTTACCTGCAGCATTGAAAAAATACCAGTACCTATATCACATTCCTGGAGACTCTGTTTGACTTGGTCTGAGTGAGGCCATGGACCTTGTAATTTTCAAAAGCCCCCTATGTCATCCTAATGTACAGTCAATGGTCTTGGGGTGTCCAAAACTCATCAGGATTGGGATCTGGAATGACTATATTAGTGACACTGCACCTTCTCTGTAGAAGTATGGCCACCTTTGTGAGAATGCATTTAGAGCATTCCTTTCCTGGAGAGGATCTTTAACAGGAAGCTCTTAGTAACTGCATTATATAGCAAAGCCACTTCTGGCTTGTCTGGGCTGAGTTTCTATCCTTATCCAATCTACTCTCTTGTGCTCAGGTTTGGCCATTGTATTAGTTAGGGTTCTCTAGAAAAACAGAATCAACAGGGAACACTTGCAAATATAAAATTTATAAAAGAGTCTTATGTGACCACAGAAATGCAGAGTCCAAAATCCACAGGGCAGGCTGTGAAGCTGATGACTCCGATGGAGGGTCTGGATGAACTCCACAGGAGAGGCTCACCAGCTGAAGCAGGAATGGAACCTGTCTTCTCTGAGTCCTCCTTAAAAGGCTTCCTGTGATTAGATTAAGCATCACTCATTGTACAAGACACTCCCCTTTGGCTGATTACAAATGGAATCAGTTGTGGATGCAGCTGACGTGATCATGATCTAATCCTATGAAATGTCCTCATTGCAACAGACAGGCTAGCACTTGCCCAATCAGATAAACAGCTACCACAACTTGGCCCAGTTGACACATGTCCCTAAACATGACAGCTATCAATAAGGATCATTTCTGTGCCACTGAGTCCTGCCTTTGGGGATGACACAGGACCCTCTCTTTTGCCCTTGGCATAAAAATCTATGGGGTTTGACAAATGTACAATTCCATGTATCTTACCGTATCATACTGAACAGTTTTACTGCCCTAAAAATGCCCTGTGTTATACCTGTTTAACTCACCTTCACTCCAACCTCTGGCACCACTTATGTTTTTACTTTCTCTATAGTTTGGCCTGTTCCAAAATTACATATATTTGGAAGCATATAATAAGTAGCTTTTTCTGGCTGGCTTCTTTCACTTAGCAATATGCAATTAAGTTTTCTTCATGTCTTTTCCTTGTTTTTTTTTTTTGCATGGGCAGGCACTGGAAATAGAACCTGAGTCTCCAGCATGGCAGGTGAGAACTCTGCCTGCTGAGCCACCGTGGCCTGCCCTTTTCCTTGCTTTTTAGCTTAATTTCTTTTCATTGCAGAATAATACCCCATTGTATACATGTACCACAGTGTGTTTATCCACTCAACTATTGAAGGCTATCTTGATTGCTTCCAAGTTTTGGCAATTACAAATAAAGCTGCTATAAACTTTAGTGTGCAGATTTTTGTTGTGAACAATAGTTTTCAACTCATTTGGGTAAATTCCTAGGAGTGTAATTGCTAGACTGTATGGTGAACCTATATTTAGCTTTGTAACAAATTGCTAGACTGTCTTCCAAAATGGACATGCCATTTTTCATTCCCACATTTGCTTTTAAGTAAAGAGAGATGAATACAATGACATAAAGCTATGTATTTAAAAATGCATCACCTAATTTAGTTCTTATAATAAGACTTTAGAAAAGGCAATGCTTTTTCCATTTTATAGATGAGGACATTGAAGCTCAGAGAAATTAATGCGTTTTCTAATGTTGAATGGCTAATAATTACCTGAAGAGTACTGGAAAATAAAGGGATACCCCAAATCAAGGGATCAGGCTGAGAATCATTACTGCCATGCCAGACTCTTCCAGGAAGTCTTTGTGCAACCATTACCAGGGATTGGCATATGTGCTAATTCCCTGAGTGAGGGGTGGAAATCAGCCAATTATATGTAGAGCAGTAGGCCTGGAGATGTGGAGGTTATGTAAGATTATGCTGGAAAGGTAGGGACAGTAGATAAGTAATTTCATTTTTATCTAGGAGAAGTGGGAAACATTGGAGATTTGAAGCAGTGGGATACTCAGACTTGCAGATCTGTGATGTTTAAAAGGTTATGCTGAGAGACCATTATTTCTTGGTGGAATGGAGCAGATGGTGGGAAGCCATTAGTCTTGTAGAGAACAAGTAAAAGAGTCAGATAAATGGAAATTTAGGAGGTCAAAAGCCTCAGTATATATAGAACAAATTCACCTCTCTGCACCACCACCCATTTCCATAGATTTTTGTCCTCATTAAATTTTTCTTTCCCATTAGAGGTTTCCTTAATCTTGTGTTTCATCTGGTTGGTTGAGATGAAAATACAACTTTTCCACAGAATTTTCCATAACTGTATGTTTTCTCATCCTAGTATTCATATTTGATGCTTAAATATGCACTGAGTGAACCTCTGGTTCTCTGCTGAGAAACTCGTGTCACTTTCACAGGAACATTGGGAAACATCAAGGACTCCCATCCCAGTCCTGTCTTATCCAAGTGTGTGATAGTAAGAAAGTGGGGTTATTGAAAAGAGGACATATCCATAGACCAAGGGCTGGTTTGGGGCAATGTGGTGTCTTCTTCATAGTCCCTTAGTTTAGAGATATTTGGGACTGGGGAGGCTGACTGTAAGAACACAGACCCTGAGCCAGGATGGGTGTCTCAGAGCTAAAGGTCATCTAGGCTAGTGCCCCCAGAACATGGCATAGGGATGTTTTGAAGACATAATGGGTGTCTTTGGTCAGGAAGAGATGGAGAAGTTCCAAGAGGAAAGGAAAATTGGACTAGCTTGAACAAGATACAGTTATGGGAATTGAGAAATGTGGCAGAACTAAATATTGACTGCCTTTCTGTGAGTTCAGCTTGGCCCACAATAAAATGGGGGCTCTGCTATTTTAGAATCTGCTCATAACAGTAAGTTGAAATCAAGTGGAGGATATTTGAAGGTCAGGGACTTTTTGACTTCTGTTTTAGTTTCCTATAATTGCTCTAACAAATTACAATACACTCAGCTTAAAACAGTACAAATTTTTGATCTTAGGATTCTGGAAATCAGAAGTAAAAAATCATGGTATCTTTGGGTCTGTTTTCCCTGGCAGAATCTGTTCCCTTCCTTTTCTCAGTGTTCAAAGGCCACCTGCTTTCCTTAGCTCATGGCCCCTTCCTTGCATTACTTCAACCTCTTGCTTCCATCATCACATCTACTTTCACTGACTCTGATCTTCCTGCCTCCCTCTTATAAGGACTTTTGCTATTATATTAGGTTCACTGGATATTCCAGAAAAATCTCTCCATCTCAAGATCATTAATTTAATCACATCTGGAAAGTCCCTTTGATCACGTAGGGTAACATTCATAGGTTTTGAGGATCAGGATGTGAGCATCTTTGGGGGATCATTATTTAACCGACCACAATTTTCCTTTGAATCCTTAATGCTTGGCACAGAGTCTCTTCAATGTCCATTGAATGAATGAATAGATGGATGGCTGGAGGACAGAGCCTACAATTCCATTAATTAGAATTAGAACTGTTGAACTAATTGAACATTTTTCATGTCTACAAGGTCACTGTATGGAAGTACATGGAGCTCAACATTAAAGTATATATTTCTTAAGAGTTTTTGGGTTTATGTTTTATTTTTGTCTTTCTTATTTATAAAATATCATGGACCCATGATATTTTATATACTCAAAGTTTTAAATCAATTAATAATAATAATAATTTTGATGCTTGAATTGTTCCCATTTTGGTCAGTAGGAATAATTTAAAGATGTCTCCTGTCTTTTTAGAAATAGCTTTATTGATATATAATTCACATGTCATACAGTTCATCCATTTAAAGGATACAATTCAGTAGTTTATAGTATATTCAGAGTTTTGCAACCATCACCACAATCAATTTTGGAACACTTCACCATCCAGCAAAGAACCACTGAACCTATTAGTAGCCTCTTCTTATTCCCTCCCTCTACCCCCACCAGCCCTGGGCGACCAGTAATCTCCTTTCTGTCTCTATAGATTTGCCTATTCTGCACCAGTGATATTATTCACATAAATGGTGCCATATAGTATGTGACCCTTTGGGGATGGCTTCTTTGATTTAGCATAATGTTTTAAAGGTTTATACAATGTTATAGCATGCATCAGCAGTTCATTCCATTTCTTTGTTGTATACAGTCAATTACATAGATACCACACATTTTTGTTTATCACTTCATTTAGTAATGGACATTTGGGCTAGTTCCAATTTTGGGTTATCATAAATAATGTTGCTGTGAACATTCATGTAGAAGTTGTTGAGTGGAATTATGTTTTTATTTCTCTTGGGTATACATCTAGGAATGGAATTGCTGAATCATTTGGTAACTCAGTATCTAATATTATGAGGAACTTTCCAAAGTATTTTCTAAAGTAGCTGTACCATTTTATATCCATAACAGCAATATATGAATCCTTACCAACATCATCTATTATCCATATTTTTTATCTTAGCCATCTTGGCAGATATGGAGTGATACCTTGTGTTTTTGATTTGCATTCCCCTAATGGCTAATGGTGTTGGGCATCTTTTCATGTGTTTATTGCCATTTGTGTATCTTTGTTTGAGAAATGTCTATTCAGATTCAGTGTCTATTTTCTAATTGGGTTGTTTACATTTTTATTATTGATTTGTAAGTGCTTTTTATGTATTTTGGATACAAGTCTCTTATCAAATATATAAATCACCAATATTTTCTCCCATTCTGTGGATTGTCTTTTCACCTTCTTGAAGTTGAAAATTTTTTTAGTTTTGATGCAGTCAATTTAGTTTTTCTTTTGTTGCTTAGGTTTTGGACATAAGACCTAGGAAGGCTTTGCTAATCCAAAGTCAGAAAGATTTATTCCTCTCTTCTATGAGTTTTATAGTTTTAGCTTTTATTTTTAGGTTTATAATCCATTTTAAATTGATGTTTATGTATGGCATAAGGTATAATTTATTTTTTTGCTTATGGAAATCCAGTTGTCCCAGAACCATTTGTTTAAAAGAATATTCTTACCCCACTGATTGTCTTGGTATAACTATCAAAATCACTTAATTATAAATGTAAAGATTACTTTCTGAACTCTCAATTCTGTTCCATATATTTATATGTTAATCCTATGCCAGTATCACAATGTTTTGATCACTGTAGTTTTATAGTAAAATTTGAAATTGGGTAGTATGAGTCCTTTGTTCAGCTTTCACAAAATTAATTTGGGTCTTCTGGGTCCCTTGAATTTTCATATGGATTTTAGGACCTAGCTTGTCTATTTGTGAAAAAGGTCACTGGGATTTTAATATGGATTGAGTTGAATCTGTAGATATATTTGGGAAATATTGACATGTTAAAAATAACAGCGTTCCAATCCATTAACAAGGGATACCTTTCCATTTATTTAGATGTTTCTAAATTTCTTTCACAATATTTTGTGGTTTTCAGAATGCAAATTTTGCACCTCTTTTGTTAAATTTAATCTTGAGTATTTTATTATTCATAATTTCATTTAGAATTATTCATTGCTATTGTATAGAAGCACAAATGATCTTTCTCTACTGATGTCATATCCTGGAACCTTGATGATCTCATTTATTAGTATTTTTACTGGCTCTCCTAGGATTTTTCTCTATATAAAGTCATGCCATCTGCAAATAGACCCAGTTTTACTTCTTCAGTTCTGATCTGGATAACTTTTATTTATTTTTCTTGCCTAATTGCCCTGGATAGAATCTCCAGTACAGTGTTGAATAGAGGTGGTTTTGTTCCTGATCACATTAGAAAGCATTTAACCTTTCACCATTAGGTATTATTTAACTGTGGGTTTAAAAAATCAAATCAAGCATTGATAAGGTTGAATTTACATCTGCCCTTTATAAGTTTGGGAAGTTCCCTTTTATTCCTAGCTTATTAAGTATTTTTTTCATGAAAGGTGTTTAGATTTTGTCAAATGCTTTTTCTTTGTCAATTGATATGATCACATAGTTCTTGTCTTTATTGTAATGACATGGATTATTAAATCAATTGCTGAACCAACCTTGCACTCCTGTGACAAAAAAAAATCCTTTTTATTTGTTACTGGATTGTTTGCTAATATTTTGTTGATTTTTTTTTGCATTTATAGCCATGAGAGATATTTCCCTGTGGTTTTTCTTTTTGTGATGATTTTGTTTGGTTTTGGTATCAGGGTAATTCTGGCCTCACGGCATAAAGGATTGTCTTCTTTTCTGTTTTTGGGGGAGTTTGGGGAAAAATTTGTATGAATTTTTTCTTTAAAGTTTAGTGGAAATCACCAGTGAAGCCATTTGAGTTTGATCTTTCCTTTGTAAAAAAATTTTAAATGATTAATTATTTTCTTTCTTGTTATAGATTTATTCAGATTTTCTATTTCTTGAGTCAGTTTGGTAGTTTGTATCTTTCTAGAAATGCATCCATTTCATTTAAGTTATCTAATTTGTTGGCACACAGTTGTTAATAGTATTCTCTCATCATTTTAAAAGGTTCCCTAAGGTTGATAATAATGACTTTCTTTCATTTTTGATTTTAGTAATTTAAGTCATCTCTATTTTTTTCTTGGTCATTCTAGCTAAAAGTTTGTAAATTTTTAAATCTTTTCAAATAAATATCTTTTGGTCTTGTTGATTTTTTCTTGTTTCTCTGTTTTCTATTTTATTAATTTCTACTCTAGTCTTTATTATTTCCTTCTTGTTCCTTACTTTAACCTTAATTTGCTCTTCTTTGCCAGTGCTAAGGCAGATTATTAGATTATTAATTTGAGATAATTCTTCTTTTGTAATGTACATGTTTATAGCTACATATTTCACTTTAAGCATTCCTTAGATGCATTCCCATATTGTGCTTTCAGTTTTCATTCATCTGAAATTATTTTCTAAATTCTCTTGCTATTTGTTCTTTGACGTATTGGTTATTTAGCAATGTGATGTTTTATTTCTGTATGTTTTCAATTTCCCAAATTTCTTTCAGTTATTAATTTCTAATTTCTTTCCAATGTGGTTAAACAGTATACTTTGCATGGTTTTAGTCATTTCAATTTTATCATGACTTTTATTACATAGTATATGGTCTATCTTGGAGAGTGTTCCATCTTTGCTTGAGAAGAATATGCATTCAGGTGATACTGGTTGGAGTATTCTATAGATGTTTGTCAGGTTTAGTTAATTGATAGTGTTGTTAAGTCTTTAGCCTTTTTGATCATCTGCTTAATAGCTCTATGTTATTGAAAGGGGGTTTTGAATTCTTCAAATATTATCTATTCCTCTCTTTAATTCTATTAGTTATAGGGAAGGTACATATATGTTTATAATTCCCCTCTTCTTGATTATTTCATCATTATAAAATTCTTCCTCTTTAATATTTTTTTGTATTAAAGTCTGTTTTGTCAGATAATAATATTTCCATTCTAGATTTCTTACAATTGTTGTTTGGATGGTATATCTCTTTCATTCTTTTAATTTCAACCTATTTATGTCTTTGAATCTAAAAGCATGTCTCTTGTTGGCACCATATAGTTGAATTTTTAAAATGCAGTCTGACAATATCTGCCTTTTGATTGGGTTCCTTCATTCATTCCCTTTTAATGTCGTTATTGATATGGTTGGATTTACATCTTCTATTTTACTTTTTACCCCCATATTTCTCAGTTTTTTTTCTCTGTTCACTCTTTACTGTCTTCTTTTGATTTGAGTGAATATATTCTGATGTGACATTTTAACTCCTTTTATGATTTTTTACTATATATATTTTTTTGTTTTTTTCTTAGTGGTTGCTCTAGAGCTTACCATATGTACTTTAACTTTTCAGAATCCACTGCATATTTATATTAATGTAATTGCAGTGATATATAGAAATGTTACTCCTATATGGTTCTTATGTCTTTTACCTCTTTTTTGATATTATCTTGTATCTACTAATGTACATATATATATTATAAACTTAGGAATACATTGTTATAAGTATTACTTTAAATAATTTTACATCTTTTAAAGAATCTGTGAGAAGAAAGGGGAGCAAGTATGTATTTATAGTTTGTTACATTAGTCTTCCTATTTACCATTTCTGGTTCTTTTCATTTCTTCCTGTGAATCATTTCCTTCCTCCAATAATGCTTGTGCCCACTCACCTCCTTTGTGCTGTTATTTGCCTTTTAAATTAGTTAAGACAAGGAAGAAGAAGCAATATGCAATTATATTCTCTTTTAAAATTATCTACATTATTATGTTATGAAGGCTCTTTATTTTTTCATGTTGATTCAAATTACTGTCTAGTGACACTTGCTTTCAGCCTGAAGAACTTACCTTAGTATTTCTTATAAGGTGAGTCTTCCAGCAATGGATTCTCTCAGTTTTTGTTTATCTTCTAATATCTCCATTTTTGAAATATAGTTTGCTGGATGATTCTTGGTTGATAGTTCTTTTATTTCTGTCAGCTCTTCGAAACTGTCATACCACTGCCTTCTGGCCTCCATCTTACTGATGCTCCTTTATTCATCATAAGTCATTTTCCCCTTTGTTTTCAAGATTTTCTCTGTTTTTCAATATTTTGATTATGCTGCATCTGATTGTAGATCTCTTTGTTAATCCTACTAGGATTCATTGAGATTCTTCATATGTTTTCAGCCATTATTTCTTTAAATTTTTTTCCACACCCCTCTCTCCATCATCTTCTTATGGGATTCTCATTACATGCATGTTGATATGCTTAATGGTGTCCCACATTTCTCTAAGATTCTGCTAATTTTTCTTCATTTTTTCCTTTTCTCTCTATTCTTCAGGTTACATCATCTCTATTAATTTGTCTTCATGTTCATGGATTCTTCTGCCACCTCAAATATATTGTTAAAGCCTTCTAATGAACTTTTCATTTCAGTTATTGCATCTTTAAACTCCAGACTTTCCATTTAGTTCTTCTGTAATTTCTATCTCTTTATTGATATTCTCTATTTGATAAGACATTGTCACTATACCTTTCTTTACTTCTTTAAGAATGGTTTCCTTTAGTTCCTGGAATATATTTATAATACCTGCTTTAATGCCTTTGCATACTAAATACAACATTTGGGTCCTCACAAAGGTAATCTCTTTTGTCTGCCTTTGTTCCTGTCTATAGGTCATATTTTCCTGTTTTTTAGATCTCATAATTTTTTGTTGAAAATTGGAAATTTTAGATAATATGTTGTAGCAACTCTGGACATTGTTTTCTTTCTTTCTTTGGATTTGTTCTTGTTGGTTGATTGTTTATTTGCTTAGTGACTGGACTGTGTCAGTGGAGTCTATTTTATCCATAGTGTGCAGTCCCTGAATTCATTCCTCAGAGGAGGAGGAAGTCTTTGGCTTACACTCAGCTACTCTGACCCCCCAAGGATATGAGTGGTTTTAGTCTACTATTCTTTGTCTCATTTCATGGCTTCCTTGCTAAGCTTCTAGTTGGTCTGTGTCAATAGTTATTAACTTGTACTAATTACTAACTTATTACTATTCTTTTTGATTCCTTGGGACATAAATTTCTGATCCAATTAAATTCAGCTTTATGCAAGTTTAGTGTTTGAGGCCAGAGACTGAAGCTTGTTTTGACTCCAGAAAGGCTCATCTTAACTGTATTTCCTTCCTGGATCTCTTTTTTAAACTTTTAGCCAGTCTACCATTTTGTTTATTGTTACCATAGAGTTATTAGCCTTTTATTGTCTTCTAGAACAGGGGTAGCTGACCCAAAGATAGGGATCCCATAAGAGCTTCCAAGAGACTTTAGTTTCCTTGGCAGCTCAAGCAAATAACATGCAATGAGCTGGCTTAAACAATGAACATTTATTAGCTCATGGTTTTGAGGCTAAGAGAAAGTCCAAATCAAGGCATCACCAAGAAAGTGCTTTCTTCCTGAATAGTGTGTCATTCTAGGGTTGGCTGCCAGTGATTCTTGGTCCTTATCTTGTCACATGTCAAGGTACTAGGTGGCTTCTTCTGGCCTCTCCCTTCTCTTCTCATTCCATTGATTTCAGCTCTGGCTGCTCCTCTGTGGCTTTCTTTCCATCTGTCTGAGTTTCATTCTGCTTATAAAGGACTGCAGTAATAGGATTAAGACCCATCCTGATTGAGGTGGGCCACACCTTAACTGAAGCACCCTCATCAAAAAGTCCAACTGACAATGGGTTCACACTGACAGGAGTGGATTAAGTTTAACAACATGTTTTTCTGGGGGTACATACAGCACCAAACAACCACACTTTCCAAGACAGAGGCACATGCAATCCAGTCCACACTATAATCCATACACTTTTCACCAGACTTCTGGGACCCTCCCTTCACTGTTTTAAAGACATTTCATCAGCAGGTCCTGCCTCTTCTTCCTACACAAGATTCAAGACAGAGTTGTGATTTCCTCTTCTTTCCTCCAAAATAAAGAGCTTTGAGAAACAGTGTGGTGTAGTGAGAAAATAAGAACAGGCAGCCCTGGTATGCATCTGGCTGCACAATCTTGTAGCTGAGTGACTGTGGACAGGCTGGTCTCTCTGAGCCTCTTTTGTCATCTATAAAATGGATACAATTCCTACTTCTAGGGTTATGAGGATTAGATAAAATTGTATATGAGAAGTGTCTGGGTATCTAAACAAAGTTCAATAAATATTGGATGTTAAACTTCTCCCCACCAGCAATGCATAATCACACAATAGTAACAAGAATCAACCATCCTTTAAAATCCCCAATTGAAGAGCTCTTCACAATCTCCTTTGGTAAATAACATTTCAAGCAGATAACTTCTAGCATTTAATCTGAAATCTTTTTAAGGAGACTAAGAACTATTTCTTACCCAGATTTAGGAGAACTACAGCCCAGATCTCCAAGTAAAGGTATTACTGCAATAAACCATCAATCCTGGTCTTAGCTGACAGAACATGTCCTATAGGACTGAAATTCTCTCTGCTCTTTTATCCTTTTCTGCTTTCCTCTTCTTCTTTCTTTTTCTCCCCACCTTTCTCCCTACAATGAATAATTTTATGTATGAACTCTCTTAAGTAGTCATCCAACATGCTTCATTTCCAGGACATGTTAAATGTGTGAAATTCTAAGACTCACTTTAGCTGTCACCTATACCTATAGGAATGGACATCCTAAAGTCTTCATTCCACAGATTTTTAATTCTTCATTTCAATTCAGGTCATCAGTTCTTCTTAATCACTGATTATTTGTTCTTTGGGGATCCTAAGAAGTACAAGACACTATCCCTATTTTAAAGAATTCAAACATCAGTACCCATCTTTCTCCTCTCCTGTCTCCTCTTTCCTTTTACTCCTTTTCCCTTTCTTTCCCCACTCTTTTTTTGCCTCATCTTCTCTCAGTCTTCTCCCATTCTTTATCTCATCTCCCTCTTGTTTCTCTCCTGCTTACTTCCTCTAATTTTATTGTTCTTCCTTCTTGCCTCAGTCCTATCACTTCTATCTGTATCTTACTTAGAGAAATGAATAAAGAAGTGTGGGAAGCAATATGTACACTCCTATTTGTTAGGAAAATAAGGACCTTCATAGACAATTCTGTTCAAAGACTAAGTTAGAGCTGGAAAAATAGGGCCCTTTGATTCAGACACAATGGAGCTCTTGGCAGCTATTACTGAGCTTGTTTCTGTCCTTTACTTCTATCTGCCTGGTCAGACTTCCCAACTTCTTGACTCTGACTTGTTCCCTGTTCAGGACATCTTATCCTTTTTGGAACCATTCCTGTGGCCACCAAGCCAGTCAGCACACATACTCAGTTCTAAATTTCCCCTGTCTGACCACGACTTTACAGCTTTGTCACAACAGTACCTAGATCTTTTTCTGTCTCCCTCCTTTTCTTCCTCTCTTTTCCCTTTTCTCCTTCCCTTCTTTTCATTCATCCATTAGACACTAACCAAGATCTAGAGAGGAGAATGTAAATAACATGTTCTGTTTTTGTGGAGAAGTTACAGAGTTTGGAGAATGCTTAATGACCACATAAGGGCATATCTAGGAAAACAGTGGGAGGTAATATTGTAAAGGAAGATTGGGAAGGTGGTGGCTTTGAATGCTGCCATCTGAGGATATTCTGAGGAGTGTGACTTTTTTTGAGGGGTTAATGATGGGGAGCTGTTGTAGGCTTTGAGTGGTTGAGTGACAGGTTCACACTGTGGTTTATTTAGAAGGACTGTTCTGGTAGCAGTCCACAATACCACCATGGAGATAGCATGGAAGTTGCCAAACCTCTGTGGATGGTGGCCATTCCCCATGTTCAGGAAATTTTAGGTGGCTCTGGGATGTCAGAAGATGAATTAATAAATTAACTTAAATGCAAATGAAGCTGTGTGATCATTGACAGCAAAAGATGATGAATCATCAGGCGTATGTCTTCTGTTTTTGCTCAAACCTTTAAGATGAAAAAGATTATCAACATTTGAAAGAACAGACATGGTTTTAGTTCCCACTAAAATTGCTGTAAAGATGGAGCCAAATGCCTCTGGAGAGCACTCCTGGACTCTAGGCTTCATTTGTCATGTATGGCTATCTTGAGCTGCGAAAGAAGAGGAGGGTAATTTGTTCAATTATAACTCAATTATAACTCACTTATGAATTCCTATTCCTCCTCTCTGTTTTAATGCTGGCATACCCTTTTGATTGCTTATCTAAATTAAGGTTTATAATAGAAAATAGAACAAAGTTAGACATTTATTTCCATATCATATAAAGGAGTTCAGATGTGAGTAATCCAGGGGTGTTTTGCAGCCACATAACACTTTCAGGAATTCAGGTTATGTCTAGCTCTTCTTTCTGCATTCCCTGAAGAGTAGCCCTCATCCTCCCATTCCATATGAAAACTGGATCTCCTCTTATCACGCCACAACACATCACATCACATAATATCATCACATCATGTCTCACTATCTAATCACATCATATTATGTCACAGCATAGTAGAAGGGAGATCCTCTTAATGATATTTCCTGGAAGAATTACATAGCTCTTCCACTTACCACTTATTAGCCAGCATTTAGTTACAGGGCCACACCTCTGCAAGGAAGGCTGGGAAATGTGGTCTTTTGACTGGGTCAACATTGGGGAGTTGTACTACCAAAGAAAGAGGAGGAAATGATGATCATTAAGGGGTAACTTACCTCTCTGCCACATCTTCACATACCTTCAATGTATAATTTTGACTCTTTATTCTGTGTTCCAAATGGGTAGATATGGATGCTTGTAAAACTAATAAAAACAACAAATGTTGGATATTCATTGTTGTGACAGAACAGGGCATAAATCTTTAAGAGGCTTCCTGGAATGACATAGACAGCTCTGATGAGATCTGAACTTTTAAGTCAATCCCACACCAACCCCTTTAGGAATGCCCATCACTAACCTTCCACTGGCAGGCAGGTGGGTAATTTATTTTTCTGCATGCTAGTTTGTCTTTGTGGGCATATTGCTTTGATGTGTAATTGTATGTGATCCTGGGACATCTGACCCACCAAAAGAGAGGTAGATTGTCTAAAGCATCATTTGGAAATTGATGTGACCTATTTGTCCCTCCCTCTAGTCATCGAAACCATTATCACAGTGGTCTCTTAGCAGAAATCTATCTATAAAAAATTTAAAGGACATGTTGAACTCGGTGCTGAGCAATTCAACCAAAGACTGAAAAATTGAAACTAAAAACATATGTAATTACACACACATATGTAATGGGTATACAGGTTCATGCAATGCTGAAATTTAATAAGGCTTCCTCTCTTTCAAAGTTGAGCCTGCCATATTAACTTCTGGGGAAAATTGCTTGTCCTCTGTGAGTTGCATGGCTTTCTGTTCTCCCTCACTGAGCCTCTTCTTGACAATCAGTGGTTCAGTTATTAAGTAGTTATGCACATGTAATGTGTCTCTTCCACAAAGAGTTCATAATCAGGTTAGGAATGAATGTGCAACATTCTTGGATGTTGGTCTTTCAAAGTAGAACCAAGGATATCTAGAAACATTTTTTTTCCAGTTTGGAAAGCCAAATGTTTATGTTTTTTTAGTTTTCCAGGTAGGTGGATTTGGAGAAAATAAACCGTCTTCAGAATAAAGAGTACTCACCCAACTAGTTGTGACATTCTCTCTACTAGACACCATGGGTGTTCAAACATGTTGATTATCTCCATCTCTCCTCATAATGAGCACTGTGTTCTGTGACTGCAATGTAAATTAATTACTCTTCAGTTTATCTGAATAGTACTCAGAGTCAAAGACATAGTAGGGTAGTTAAAGAGCAGTTCAGACAGCCTAAAAGAACTTTTGACAGAAGTCTCAGATTTAAGACTCAACTCCCTTGTTTTTGAAATATGAATGATAATAATAAACACACCCTGTCCACCTTTCAGAATTTCTGGGAGAATTAACTTCAATAGTAGATGTGAGAGTGTTTGTGGACTATAGAAATGGCAATTGTTATTATAGTTTTCACCCCAATATTTATCTTGTGCTTCTTAGCCCAAGCTAAGTGTCTTTAACTTTTAATTTTTTGAATTTTTTTGCTTCATTCTCTAACAGCTTTGTTTTATTTTGATTATAATGACAAAAATTCAACTCAATGTAACTTAAGTGAAAGAGAATATTTATTGGCTTGTCTTATTAGGAGCCAATAATATCATCAAAACTCTCTATTACTCTCTGTGTCTCAGCTCTGCTTCCCTCTGTTTATGGGCCATGTTTCTCCTTTGGTGTCAAGTATTTTCCATGTATCCAGGGAAGTTGACTCTTGAAAACTCCATGAAACTCAACATAAAGAAAGAATCTTTCCCCTAGAGTCCACATACCAGCTCCAGGAAAGTATACATGCCATGACTCTAATTGGGTCATGTGCTCACTGTTTGGAGCAATATTTAACACCAGGGGGGTGGAGTTCCTTGACCGGGCAGATGGTTTACTGAGCTGGTTCCTGTGGACATGGAGAAATGAGAGCAGGTACTGTGACTGACTATCCAGGTGGAGCTACAGGAATGGGGATTCTTCAAAAGATGGTTTGCTGGGCAGAAGTGAACCCCATGGTCTTTTGCAAAAAGATGAGATCAGGCATTTCATGGGAGAGAAGACACAGACAGTAAATAAATACATGAACAGATACTCAACTTCATTTAGCAATCAAGGAAATTAAAAAGGACTCTGAGATATCAGCTCAATGAGGAACATTTTTAAAAGTGAGATAAAAGAAACTTGGAAAGAATGTGGAACCATGATCTCTCCAATGTACTGGTAGAAGAATAAGTTGGGATAATTGCTTTGGAAAATAATTTGGTATTATTATGAAGGTTGAACATTCATATACACATTGACCTAGCAGTTCTATTCCTATATATATATAT
>PVIY010046667.1:0-18323 GCA_004026745.1 Myrmecophaga tridactyla | reverse complement strand
ATATTCTAATAGGTGTGAAATGATATCTCATTGTATATTTGATTTACATTTCCCTAATAGTTAATGATGTTAAACATCTTTTCATGTGCTTTTTAGCCATTTCTATGTCCTCTTTGGAAAAAAGTCTGTTCGTGTCTTTTGCACATTTTTTAATTGGGTTGTTTGTGTTTTTATCATTGAGTTGTAGGAGCTCTTTTTTTTTTTTTTGGCATGGACAGTCTCCAGGATTCGAACCCAGTCTCCAGCTCAGCAGGTGAGAATTCTTGCCACTGAGCCACCATTGCGCCACCCTGTAGGATCTCTTTATATGTCCTGAATATTGAAACCATATTGGAAAAATGGGTCTCAAATATTTTCTGTCATTGAGTAGACTGCCTTTTCACTGTCTCGACAAAGTCCTTTGAAGCACAAAAGTATTATATTTTGAGGCTGTCCCATTTTTCTATGTTTCCTTTCGTTGCTTGTTCTTTAGGTGTAAGGTCTAAGAAATCATATTCTATCACAAGATCTTGACAATGCTTCTCTTTTGGTTTGCTAATGCTGCTAGAATGCAAATACCAGAAATGGAATGGCTTTTAAAAAGGGAATTTAATAAGTTGCAGATTTACAGTTCTAAAGCCATGAAAATTGTCCACACTAAGGATCCAGATAAAGATACCTTGACTTAAGAAAGGCCAATGGGTTTGGAACACCTGTGTTGGCTGAGAAGGCATGTGGCTGGCATCTTCTGGTCCTCCTTGTTCCTGGTTGCACTGTTCTAGCTTCTGATGCCAGTGGTTTCTCTAAGCATCTATAGGCCTTCACTTAGCTCTTCCAGGACACAACTCTGGATTCTGGAATACTTAGCATCTCATGGGACGGCATGTGGCAATGTCTACTGGGTTCTGCTTGTTTTGAGGCATTTGCTTTCTCTGTGTCTCTGTCAGCTCTGAAGCAACTGTTCTCCAAGCGTCTGCATCTGAGGTTTCTCCAAAAATATTTTCCCTTTTAAAGGTCTCTAATAAACTAATCAAGACCCACCTTGAATGGATGAAGCCACATCTCCATGGAAACAATCCAATCAAAGTTTCCCAATCTAAACAATCAGCCTGGCCCCACAAGATTGGATCAGGATTAAAACATGGCTTTTCTCTTGGGGGGAGGGTACATAATGGTTCAAACTGACACATGCTTCCCTACATTTTCTTCTAGGAGTTTTATGGTTCTGGCTTTCATATTTAGGTCTTTTATCCATTTTGAGTTAATTTTTGCATAACATGTAAGATGAGTCCTCTTTCATTTTTTTAAGTATGTATATCCAGTTTTCTCCACACCATTTCTTGAACAGACTGCACTGTTCCATTTGGGTGAATTTGGTAGCCTTGTCAAAAATCAGTTAACCATAAATGTGGGCGTCTATTTCTGAACTCTCAATTCAATTACAGTGGCCAACATGTCTATCTCTATGCCAATACCTCTGCTTTTATCACTGTAGTTTTGTAATATGCTATAAAGTCCAGAAGTGAGAATCCTCCAACCAGTTTTTCTTTTTCAAGATGTTTTTGGCTACTTGGGGTCCCTTACCCTTACAAATAAGTTTGGTGATTGGATTTTCCAATTCTGAAGAGTAGGCTGTTGGAATTTTTATTGGTACTGTGTTGAATCTGTAAATCAATATGGGTAGAACTGATATCTTAACAATATTTAGTCTTCCAATCAATGAACATGGAATGATCTTCCATTTATTTAGGTCTTCTTTGATTTCTTTTGGCAATGCTTTGTAGTTTTATTAAAATAGTTCCTTTACATCCTTGGTTAAGTTTGTTCCTTGTTTTTTGATTCTTTTAGTTGCTATTGTAAATGCAATTTTTTTCCTGATTTCCTCCTGAGATTGCTCATTACCAGTGTATAGAAACACTACTGATTTCTGCATGTTACTCTCATATCCCACAACTTTGCTGAACTTATTTACTAGGTTTAGTACCTTTGTTGTAGTTTTTCAGGATTTTATAGGTATAGGATTGCATCATCTGCAAATAAAAAGTTTTACTGCTTCCTTTCTGATTTGGATGCCCTTTTTTTTCTTGCCTAATTGCTCTAGCTAGAACTTCTAAGTAAAATGTTGAATAAGAGTGGTGGCAGTGGGCATCCCTGTCTTATCCCGATCTCAATGGGAAAACTTTCAGTCTTTCACTGTTGAGTGCAATGTTAGTTGTGGGTTTTTCATATATGTTCTTTATCATCTTGAAGATAGTTTAATTATATTCCTATCTTTCAAAGTGTTTTATTAAGAAAGGATACTTGATTTTGTCATATGCCTTTTCTGTGTCAATCAAGATGATCATTTGGTTCTTCTCCTTCAATTTGTTAATGTGGTACATTGCACCGATTGTTATTTTTGTATTGAAACACTCTTGCATACCTGGTAGAAAACCCAATTGATTTGGGGTTTCAATGGAAAGAGATACATTTAACAGCTGTTTTTCATGGGGAGGGGAGATAGTCTAGTATTTTATGATTTTAGTCTATTATTTATTCTATTCTGAAAACTGAATAGAATAAAATCATAAAATTTTCTAAAATTTCACATCTAGTCATCAATTTTAATCTTTTTCTATTCTTTCTCAAGTTTGGGGGAAAGATGAGTAGCCAAAAGAAATAAAAGCCATGGATAACACAGAAAAAAACAACAACTGATTATTGTATATAATTCTTTTGTTGTGCAACTGAATTCAATTTGCAAGTATTATGTTGAGGATTTTTGCACCAATATTCATTAGAGAGATTTGTGTGTAATTTTCCTTTCTTGTAAGAAAATTGAAGTCTCTATCTATTATTGCAGATATTTATCTAGTTTGTTTTAGGGTAATGTTGTCTGATAGAATGAATTAGGTAGCATTCCCTCCTGTTCTATTTTCTGGAAGAGTTTGAGCATGATTTGTATAAATTCTTCTTGGACTGATTGGTAGAATTCTCCTATGATGCCATCTGGTCTTGAGTTTTTCTTTGTTGAGAGCTTTTTTGATGAGTGTTTCAATCTCTTTACTTGTGTTTTGTTTCTTGATATCTTCTGTTTTGTTTTTTTGGAGCCAGTGTGGGTGGTTTGTGTGTTTATAGAAAATTGTCCATTTCCTCTAACTTGTCTAGTTTGTTAGTATACTGTTGTTCATAGTATCCTCCTATGGTCTCATTTATTTCTGTGGAGTCAGTAGTAAACCCCCCTCCCCATTTCTGATTTATTTATTTAAAACTTTTCTCCTTTGTCCTTGTCAGTCTAGCTAAGGGCTTTTTCAATTTTGTTGATCTTTTAACAAGGAACTTGAATAATTTGACTTAACAGATATATGCATGTCAATGCACCCCCAAACAGCACAATATACATTCTTCTCATGGGCTCATGGATCATTCTCCAGGATAGATCCCATGTTTGGTCACAAAACAAGTCTTTATAAATTTAAAAAGATTGAAACTGCACAAAGCACTTTCTCTGATCATAATGGAATGAAGCAAGAAATCCACAATGGTCAGAGAACTGGAAAATGCACAAATTTACAGAGGTTAAACAACACACTATTTAACAATTAGAGGGTCAAAGAAGACATTTCAAGAGAAATCAGTAAATATCTCGAGATGAATGAAAATGTGCGCACAACATATCAAAACATATGGGATACCGTGAAGGCAGTGTTGAGGAGGAAATTTATAGCCCCAAATGCCTACATTAAAAATGAAGAAAGAGCTAAAATCAAAGACCTAAGTACACACCTGGAGGAATTAGAAGAAGAACAGCAAACTAATCCTAAAGAAAGCAGAATAAAAGAAATGACAAAGATTAGGGCATAAATAAATAAAATTGAGAACAACAGCAACAACAACCTAAAAAACAATAGAGAGACAACAACACCAAAAGTTGGTTCTTTGAAAAGATCAATAAAATTGACAAACTTTTATCTAGACTGACAGAGAAAGGAGAGAGAGGATACAAATAACAAAAAATCAGAGATGTAAAGGGGGACATTACAACTGATCCAGTTGAAATAAAAAAGACTATAAAAGGATAATATGAACAACTGTATGCCAATAAATTAGATAACCTATATGAAATGCATAAATTCTTAGAAGCACACAAACTGCATTGACTCAAGAAGAAATAGAAGCTCTCAATAAACCAATTACTAGTAAAGAGATTGAACCAGTTGTGCTGGTTTGAACAGAAGTATGCCCCCTAAGAAAAGCCATGTTTTGATATAAAACCCATTCCTTAAAGGTAGAATAATCTGTATTCAATACTGTATGTTTGAAACTGTAATGAGATCATCTGCCTGGTTGATGTGATTTAGTCAAGAGTGGTTGTTAAATTGGATTAAGGGATGACATGTCTCCACCCATTTGAGTGGGTTTTGATTAGTTTCTGGAGTCCTATATAAGAGGAAACATTTTGGAGAATGAGAGACTTCAGAGAGAGCAGAGAATGCTGCAGCACCACGAAGCAGAGAGTCCACCAGGCAGAGACCTTTGGAGATGAAGAAGGAAGACGCCTCCCGGGGAGCTTTGTGAAACCGAAGCCAGGAGAGAAAGCTAGCAGATGAGGCCGTATTCGCCATGTGCCCTTCCAGCTGGGAGAGAAGCCCTGACTGTGTTTGCCATGTGCCTTCTCACTTGAGAGAGAGACCCTGAACTTCATCGGCCTTCTTGAACCAAGGTATCTTTCCCCAGATGCCTTTGATTGAACATTTCTATAGACTTGTTTTAAGTGGACGTTTTCTCGGCCTTAGAACTGTAAATTAGCAACTCATTAAATTCCCCTTTTTAAAAGCCATTCCGTTTCTGGTATATTGCATTCCGGCTAGCAGACTAGAACACCAGTAAATAAAAAATCTCCCAACAAAGCTAAGCCCAGGACCAGATGGCTTCACAAAAGCATTCTGTCAAATATTCCAAGAAGACTTAACTCTAATTCTGCTAACACTCTTCCAAAAAATTGAAGAGGAGGGAATACTCCTTAATTCATTCTATGAGGCCAACATGACCCTCATACAAAGCCAGATAAAGATATCACAAGAAAAGAAAACTACAGATCGATATCTCTTATGAATATAGATGAAAATATCCTCAACAAAATGCTAGAAAGCCAAATCCAACAGCATATTAAAAGAATTAGATCCCATGTTCAAGTGGGATTTGATGTACAAGTTTGGTTCAACATAAAGAAATCAATTGATGTTATACACCACATTAACAGAATGAAGGAAAAAAATAAGCAATTGACCATCTCAACTGATAGAGAAAAGACATTTGACAAAATCCAGCACCACTTCTTGATAAAAACATTTAGAACACTAGGAATAGAAGAAAATTCCCTCAACATAGATAAAGGGTATATATGAAAGCCCACAGCTACCACCCTACTTAATTATGAAAGACTGAAAGCTTAGCTTGAAGATCAGGAAAAAGACAAGGATACCCACTGTCACCACTGTTGTTACCAGAGCAATTAGGCAAGAGAAAGAAGTAAAAGGCATCCAAATTGGAAAGGAAGAAGTAAAACTTTCCCTATTTCAAGATGATATGATCCTATATACAGAAAATCATGAAAAATCTACAACAAACCTCCTAGCACTAATAAATTAAAAAAAAACAAACAAAAACCCTAAGAAAGAGCTCAAATTAAAGACCTAAGTACACACCTGGAGGAATTAGAAAAACAACAGCAAACTAATCCTAAACAAAGTGGCAGCACACAAGATTAACACTCCTAAATCAGCAGTGTTTCTATACAGATCAATGAACAAACAGAACAAGAAATCAAGAAAGAAATTCCATTCATAATAGCACTTAAAAGAATCAAACATCTAGGAATAAATCTAAGCAAGGATGTAAAGGTTGTACACAGAAAACTATGAAACATTGTTAAAAGAAACCGAAGAAGACCTAAAATAAATGGAAGGATATTCCATGTTCATAGATTGGGAGAATAAATATTGTTAAGATGTCAATCATACCCAAATTAATTTATAGATTCAATGCAATCCCAATAAAAATTCCAACAACTTTCTCTGCACAAATAAAAAAGTCAATCATCAAATTTATATGGAAAGGTAAGGGGTCCTGAATAGCTAAAACCACCTTTAAAAAGAATGAAGTTGGAAGCCTTGTATTGGTCTCGAATTGAGAGCTCAGAAATTAATGGCTCACTAATTTTTGACGAGGCAAATACCACTCAATTGGGAAAAAATAGTTTTTTCTACAAATGATGCTGGGAAAACTGGATCGCTGTTTGCAAAAAAAAAAAAAAAGGAAGGGGGGATCCCTACCTCACAGAGTATACAAAAATCAACTCAAAATGAAATAAAGACCTAAGTACAAGAGCTAGAACTATCAAACTCCTAGAAGAAAATTTATGGAAGAATTTTCAGGACCTTGTGTTAGATAATGAATTTTAGACTTTACACTCAAAGCATAAGCAATAAAAGAAAAAAACAGGTAAAGCTACCTCATCAAAATTAAAAACTTTTTGCTTTAAAGGATTTTATCATGAAAATATAATGACAATCTACACAACAGGAGAAAATATTTGGAAACCACATATTCGATAAAGGTTTAATACCCAGAATATACAACAAAATGCTTCAACTTAACAACAAAAAGACCAACAACCCAATGAAAAATGGGTAAAAGAGTTGAATAAGCATCTCTCCAAAGAAAATATACAAGTGGCCAGAAAGCAAATGAAAAGATGCTAAACCTTATAAGCCATCAGGGAAATGCAAATCAACATCATAATGAGACATAATTCACACCCAATAGAATGGCTGCTTTTTCAAAAACGTGGAAAATAACAAATGTTGGAAAAGATGTGGAGAAATAGGAACTTATTCGTTGCTGGTGGGAATGTAAGATGGTACAGCCACTATGGAAGACAGTTAGGCAGTTCCTCAGAAAGCTAATTATAGAACTACTACATGACCCAGCAATCCCACTACTGGATATATACACAAAAGAATTGAAAGCAGGGACTTGAACAGGTATTTGCACACCAATGTTCATAGCGGCATTATTTATATTTGCCAAAAGATGGAAGCAACCCAAGTGTCCATCAATGGATGAATGGATAAATAAAATGTGTTATATGCATACAACGAAATATTATTCCATCATAAAAATGAATGAAGTCCTGATATATGTGACAATATGGATGAACCTTGAAGACATGCTATTGTGTGAAATAAGTCCGATACAAAAGGACTATTATATGATCTCACTGATTCAAAACAATTAGTATAACCAAATTCACGGAGTCAGAAACTAACATAGAAGTCATCAGGCCATGGGGTGGGGATAGAGAATGGTAAGTAAAAGCTTAAAATGCACAGGGACATGTGTTGGTAATGGATGGTGATGATGGTAGCATAATATTCCGATTGCAATTAACAGCACTTAAATATATATTTGAATGTGATTAAAAGGGAAATGTTAGATTGTATATATGGTAACAAAATAAAAATTTTAAAAATATCCACAGAACTATATACACAGTGAGCCCTAAGTTAAACCATGGATTTTAATTAATAGTACAACTATTAAAATGTGCTATAATCAATTTTGTATAATCTACAGCAATGCAAGGTGTTGGGAATCTTGTATTTTATGCATGATTGTTCTGTAAACCCACAACTTCTCTAATAAAGAGAAAAAAACAACAAAACACTGTTAAGGCATCAATACCATTCTTTACAAAAACTCACAATGCTACAAATAATCTAACATGTTTATAACCATTATCACTTTCTTATAAAATTTTTATTGAGAACATTTAAGAGTACTTACCCCATAACTGAAAAGATTATTTTGAAAGTGACATTTCTATTAAAGGAGCTTCCATAGATAACTAAAAGGAAACAATCACATAATGAAACAAGGAATAATTCATAATAAAATGAAACTTATAAAATAATTTATAATAAAATGTGCTAGACACTGTTCTCGGAGTTTTGCATGTATATAGTCCCTTTAATCCTCAATGCTCAAAACATTCTATAAGATAGGTATTATCATCTACATTTTACATGAGGAAACCGATGTATGGAGAGATTAATTAAACTTAATCAGATCCACACAGCAAGAAGTGATGATGCTGGGATTCAAATCCAGATACCTGGCTCTGGAATCCCAGCTCTTAGTCAACAAGCCAAATAGGAATATCAAAATGAAGAGAAAATACTTTTAAGACACATTTTATTGAACGAAACCTGAGTGTGCAGAAATGGAATAGTAAAGATGGCAAAAGAGGAGATCCATGCCAACATTTTTCCTGCATTTTGTTACACCAGTGTTCAAAATAAAAGCTTAAAATGTAAAATAGATATGTTTGTACCTTGATTTCAATTTTCCTTATGCCCAAATCATTTTTTTTCCTTTAAACAAGGGTGTGCAAAAGTAAAAGCCAAACTTTCTCATTTTCATTTCGGTATGTAATGTTCATTATATAAAGTTAACCTTGGTGTAGAGGCCTGATGCCTGGCCCCCTCCTAAGAGCCCAAAACAGACCTGCTTCAGCCAGGGACAGAGATCAAGAAAGTAAACAATCTCCCTGGAGGGGTAAGGATATAAAAACGGCATTGATTGTCTTAATCTTAAACACTGACTTTTGTAAAACATCAGGTCTTAGGCCCCTTTAACGATTATGCTAAAGATGTGATGTCCTCACACCATATGGTATACCTTTGTTCTGAAATCATACGTTGTCTCGGGCATTTCTGTTCCTTTTGGTGGAGTGCTAAAATCCGGTTGGCTGTCACTGGAGAACTTCTGTTTCTAAGTACCAATAAACCCATGTCCATTTCTGTGCCTGGTGCTTTTCAGTCTGGCAGCTGCACCCTCCCGGGCTCTGCATGAGCTCGGTCTGCTCTGAACACCTGACAATAACTTAAAAAGCAACCAAACATGATTTTCCCTTATAGTTATCTTGTCAGGCGTCTATCCAACATTTTAAAAACATTTTCTATTTAGTAAGATATAATTTTTTTTTTCTGATCCTAAAGTCCATATTAGTTTCAGTTACCTGAATCAATTTTGAGCTTACACTCACTAACTTAAGAGTTGCTCACGCCTCTCAAGAGCAGAACACACCCATCAGCAAGATTGAGACCTATGAACTCTTCTTTTTAGGATAGTACCCATTTAAAAACCTGAACCTTGTATAACTTTTAAGGTTACTTTGTATCTGTGTCACTACACCCATAAGCAAGATTGAGACCTATGAACTCTTCTTTTTAGGATAGTACCCATTTAAAAACCTGAACCTTGTATAACTTTTAAGGTTACTTTGTATCTGTGTCACTTTGGGGGACACAGCTGGCAGGAAAGTTTATGTGGCAACTATCTGTACAAGCACTTAGCCCAGTGCTGCAAAGAAGCCAGCACCACTCCTGAAGGGATGTTTTGGAAACATGAAGAGCTTTGGATGGCACAAAAAATTGATAGCACCACTGTGTTTAGTGGAGCAGGAGCCAGGGAAGTTAAACATCTTGCATTGTAGGACAATCCCATACAATAAAACACGGTTCAGCACCCTGCATGGCTTTCTAATGTCCATTCATGTACTTGAAAATCTGTTTGCAATTAGGAATCTAGGATCTAACCTTTTTAAACGTATTTTTTTTGCACAGCTTTAATAATGAAGCTTCCAAATACACAACTAACATGAATTGAAATGAAAGTTCATTCTTTTGTTCAGAACTTTACTACACGTGATCCGACATGGGGGGGTGTAGTTAATTTTATCAATGGAAGTGCTAGTTTCTGAGTCACTTTATTGAGTGTACATAATATATACAAGCATCAGCCAGCTTTGATATGTCTTCTGGTATAATTATGCCAAGCATTAACTGAAATACTTATAATCGAATTATAACTTGACTTTTCTTTTATTTCTATTTTATATTAAAATTAAGTCATGTGTCTAGGAGACATTTCTTAATTTCACTTCAGGATAGTAAAGGGAACATTTTTTTTTTTTTATTAAAAGGAAGCAATGGGCCTGATAAGGTGAAAATTACTGATTCAAATGTTAGCTGGAATACAAGAATGTAGCTTGTATAAGATGGAAAAGTAAATAGCTGAAGATGACTGTTTCCAACACATTAGTATAATAAAGTTCAACATTATTAATGAAACGTGACACACAAAAAACCCTGCACAACACTTAACTTTTGCATTGGAATCCATAATCGTCTGAGCATGTTCTTTCTGATGAAACAGTATGTACCATGCAGATGAGCTATCATGCCGGGATGGGGGTGGGGGACTCAGTGTTGCTTTGTCCCAGTCCCTCCTCCTCTTCTACCCTCAGATGCTGATGCAGAATATAAACAGAGCTTTGTTAGGTGGTGGAACTGTGGTTTGGCTGTGTGGAAAATCAACATTACCACCATCCTCCAGATTTCATTTACATGGTGTCATGTGGACTAAAGCTCAGCGGTCTTATTATTTTCCTCTTTACCACAAAGCCAAATATTTGGTCCACACTTTATGGACGTAACCTTTTAAAAAGGACAAACAAAAAAACTGCTAAAATAGTTCATTGTGCAATGACAAACACATTCAAATGGCCAAACATTTTTATATATTTCAATTAATCTTTTCAGTAGAAACAAAATTGTGAAAAAATAAAGCAAAATTTTCCAGAGAAATCCGATTAATAAAAAGTAGTCAATATGAGAGCACACAATTCTAATTTTTTATTCTATTACATTTTTAGCATTGTGTACACATTCCTTAGATTAAAAAAGCATGCCAAACTCTGAGTCTGCAAAAGTGAACAATTATGACTTTAAGATTTTTGTTTTTTAAGTTCATAGCAATAGCCTCCATTATGAGTTTTCTTTAGAAAGTTTAAAATGAACTTGTTCATCAATTGTTACAAAATAAATTCCCCAAAGGTGAATGAGTTTGGTAAAATTTAAGTATTTTCCTGCCCTTATGTTTCTAGGTAATAAGCTTGAAACTTTATTGCCAGATAAAAGCACAAGGTTATTTTTTTCAAACTAATTGAAAACATTCACTTGACAAATTTGTTCATTTTAAGGTTACGCATAAAATTGTAATAATGACAATTCAAACAGAGTAAACAGAATAAACCAATTATTAAAACATCATGTGAGAAACTTTTGATCCAATTGTACAGTGGTAAATATTTCCCCCTCAATAACATTCCACCTAAAACACAGTTGCAGTTAAATCACAACATAATCCAATCTGACCAGAACTTGAAAATACTTATATGTCATTTATCACTCATTGATTTAACAGTGAGGTGAGTGCCGAGCTAAGTCTTCTTGATGAGCCAGAGACAACAAAAATCCCATATGGCCGAAGGTTAAATATTATGTACTCTGTTCATCGATGTATGTCCAAACTTAAAATTCTCATTATATCAAATAAACATTTCATGAGTCACATCTCTCCTCTCCTCAAAAAATAAATATCAGAAACAGATTAAGGTTAAGAGTTGGGTTTGAAACTGTACTTTATTTGTAACGATAACATTCTCACTTTTTCAACTGATCAACCACAAGCGTGCAAAAAGTTCTCTTCGAATGGAACTGCTCCCACAGCCCCTTGGATGTCAACAGGTAAATCACAAAGGCCATTCACCTCGTAGTTCTCTTCTCTTTACAGCACTTCTAAGCAATGTGCGAGACACACCACAGAGGTAGGAAAGTCCATCTTCAAAAAATCACCTTCTTCATTGTAGAGAATTTACAAAAAATAAAACTGACAAAATGCTAAATCATGCCTTTGAAGAATGACAAAGGGTCACGGACCCACTTGGGTCTGAGGAGCTGAGTTCCCTGGAGTGTCCAAGAGCCTCTGCGGGGTCCTGCTGATAACCAGGTCCACCAGGGCTCTGAGCACCGGCACTGAGCCTCCCCACGCCTCTCATTTGCCGATCCTCTGGACCACCCAGTCCTGCTGGCAGAGAGGGCAGCGATTGTTCTGTTTCACCCACAGGGACATGCAGCAATTGTGGAAGGAATGATTACATTCTCCCCAGACCACTGAAAGAAAAGAATAATATTTAACATTACATATTTCAATTAAAATTACCAAGATCAAAATTATAGCTATGCTATTAGATACAACAAATTTTAGGAATAATAACCAGTTTTCTATTGATTTAACTACTGAGATGGTTAACTGATCAAAATAATCTTTTCCCTGAAACCCAGGGGTTCCAGTATGCCCAAGAACATCAACCAGTTCCATCTCCCTATCCCATATTGTTGACATACTTTTTCAACATGAAAAAAAGTTAGAATGGGCATAACCCAAATATCCCTAAAGGCTGGGAGAAGGAAAAAGGAGAAGGAGGAGTTATAACAGAGAAGTTATAACAAATGACTATGAGTACTGAATTACCATAGTGATATTTCTTTTTAGTCCCTAGGGTCTTGGAGCAGCTAGAAGGAAAAAGCTGAAATTGTGGAACTGTAACCCATACCAAGCTCTGAAAAGTGTTCTATAATTACTTGTTAAAATGTACTCTGAAATTTATTTATTTTTGTATATATGTTATATTTCACAATAGAAAACCTAATAGTGATACTAACAATCTCTTCTATCTACAAAGGAACAAACAGAATCTAACATGAAAGGTAAACTTAAAAAAAATAAGGTAAGTCACTGTGTTTGGGGGACCTTCCCTTATTGTCCTAGAGTCTGAGGTTGAGCGGTGGTCCTCAGTTCCTACAAACTCTACATGCTGCCTTCCTGGAGCTGGGGGCATAAAGGAATTGAGCCTTCCTTAGAATCCCAGACTTTATCAGTCAGGTAACTGACCTGGGAAACCTTTCGGGCTTTATTTTGTTGGAAAACATTCCCCTGATTTTTATTTACCAAGACATAACAAAGTTTTAAATAGTTTCCTTTCATAGGAGGCTATTATAAATAGATGATGGACTTCTAAACACATCAGTGTGTTCATCTACCGAGCTGTTTTCTACAAGTGAACTGGGCTGTCATCCACAAGCAAGGCAATTCCTCACGAGACAAAATGAAAATTTCAGATGGCTGGCCACAGAAAGAAATCTCTCTCTGTTCTAACAAAGCTGGCCTACCCATCAAAATTCCTAAATTAATATATGTTAAATAACATGAAAGAAAAATTTTTAACTAAGGGAAATCACTCACAATCTCAAACTTGGGCTTTATTTATCCCTTGCTTGACTAACTGAGCTATGTGGAAACATACCAAGATTAAATTAAAGAAATAGGGGGGAAAAGAGAAAAGAGGAAAAAATATTTCTTATAAAATCTGACTGAAAGGCACAGAAAAGCAAGGGGGAAACATTCAAAGTGTTTCAGGAGGAAAAAATTAGGATTTGATCAAAATCATGTATCATTACTAAGAAGCTGTATGTAGACCATGGAAGTAAAAAGCTAACCTTTCATTGTAGAGAACCCTTTAAACACTTTCAGATAGCAATCTATATAAAGTAATTACCTTAAGAACTAGAACATAAAAACCTTTGACATGCTTAAAATATTTAGGCTAAGACAATTTTTAGTCTCAGACTAAAAGGAAAATGGAATCTATAAACAAACCACACAAATACAATACTGTATCATAAAGGAGTACTTAAAACTGAAATGCTTTATAAGAATAAAAGCCTACCAAGAGTGATCTATAAGACAGCCAAAATTCAAATGATTTTTAGCAAATTCCTCATAAACTTTTGTAACAGAAGAAAATCATTTCTTTTTTGATTATCAAAATGTTTCCTATGACCGTGTCAGGAATATATAACCAATTCTTTTCAATTGCAGACAAAATAACTTGCAGATTCTTCCATTAAGGTCTTTTGAGAACCAACAAATTTTATATTAAAAATGGATCATTGCTTTACAGTTTATTTTTCTGTATTGATAAAGTCAATCTTAATTGCAAATTCAAACATCCCCACTGAGAGGAAACCTTCGGTTGAAAAAGCAAGAGAACGAAATTACAACATACCAACACAATCCTCTTGTTTGTTTTCAGCTTGACATCTAAGACAGGCATCTAAAAGCAAACAAATAGCAATTCTCATTCTGATGTTCAGAATGCAATTTTTAAAACCCAGACACTTCAAAGTCAAATAAAAGCCCTAAGGGTTAGAGATGAAGATAAAACTCATATTATTAAATTCTCATCTGAATATAACTTTTTAAAAGATGAATAAAGTACTAAGCACTCTAGTTACTTATGACCAGGAGCAATTTCACAAAGGTTACAAACCCTCTATTTTTATAAGCTCTGATGAAAAAATGTCCCACCAGCAAATGCAACCACTAGAGGAAACTATGTCATTCTACCATATTATAAATTATTATAAACTCACTGGGTACACTCACATAGATCAACCTTAGAAGCAGTTTATTTTCAAGATACTTTTTTAAATAAGCCACGCATATATATTTGATTTTGTTTATACTTAAACTCTAGAAGGATACCCAAGAAACTAATAAAGTTTATGTGGGAAGGGATGGAGTGGGAAGAATTTTTACTGTATACTTTTACATTTTTGAACTATAGGACTGTATAATCTATATAAAAATTAAATTTAAAAATCTATAAATAGGACAGGCCATGGTGGCTCAGCAGGCAGAGTCCTTGCCTGCCATGCCAGAGACCTGGGTTCGATTCCCGGTGCCTGCCCATGCAAAAAAAAAAAAAAAACTCTATAAATAATTTTATACACTTCCCACTGGTCATCCAAACAAGATGGTGAAAAGGCAATGAAGTATAGAAGGAAAAGCACAGGCTTTGGAGCCAGGAGTCCAATTTTACCTCATTACAACTTACCAGGTGTGTGCCCCTGGACCAGTTAGTGAAACTTCTATGAAACTCAATTCTCTCATCTGTAAAATGGGGATGCCGTGAGGTATTTATATTTTAAGTGGGGATGATGCATATCTGTATTTTATTAGATAAAATAAGTTAAATACTAGGTACTCAATGTTCTCTTTTCTCTTTAAGAAAATGCTCTCTTTACAGATAAGTCTGAGCCCAAAGCATCTACCCAACAATGGCAAAGTATTATAAACCTATTACATAGGTTACAAACCCTCTATTTCTTTTTTTCTTTCTTCATCTATCTATCTATCTCTTCTATAAACCCTCTATGTTTATAAGTTCTGATGAAAACATGTCCTGCCAGCAAATGCAACCACTAGAGGAAACTATGTCACATTCTACCATATTATAAATTACAATGGCAAAGTATTTTAAGAAATTACTTAGGGGGCGGGCCATGGTGGCTCAGCAGGCAAGAATGCTCGCCTGCCATGCCAGAGGACCCCGGTTCAATTCCCAGTGCCTGCCCATGTAAAAAAAAAAGAAATTACTTAGGAGTAAATACTAGGAAAGGGCACCGAAAGAGTGAACCCAAAGCTTTCAAAATCCAATCTTGAGTACTATTTGCTTGATGAAGGAGGTAACAGCACATTTTAGGGAGAAATGAAATGGATTCACTTACTAGCTGGAATAGGGATCAAAGGATAAAAGAAGTTTAAACCAACAGAAAAAAAGTAGTTTTAACATAAAAAGGAGAAAAACAATTCTGCAAAAATAGAAACATGGAGTTGAAACCCGCTTCTCTTCTTATACTGGATCATGCTTAGGCATTTGTTCACTACTCTCTACATGCTCTTATTTACCCTTTGGTAAGAGGGTGCATGGGTGGTTTAGTGGCAGAATGCTTGCCTTCCATGCGAGAGACCCGGGTTCGATTCCTGGACCATGCATCCCCTCCCCCAAAACAAAAACAAAAACATACTCTGGCTTCTTAAATGTGAATTAAAAATAACCAGTGCTTCAATTCCACAATTACTGAGCATCTGACTTGACAAGGAGCTGTGCTCTGGGAACATGAAAATGACCAAGGCTGGATCCCTGGTCTCTAGAAGCTCACCAGCAAATGGGGAGGCAGGCAGACAAACAACTAAATATCCTCAGGAGAGCGATATATAAGTGAAGAAATGCTACCTATATCTGGCTCCTGTTCTGTGCAATCGCAGAATTTGAGAATTTTAGAAATTTCCAAAGAAGGAAATCTTTGAATCTCAACTGCTTCTTTTACAAACTATAAAATAAGGCTTCAAAAGGTTTAGTCAAATGTCTAAATTAACATAGAGTCACAAAAGGTTAGCTTCAGTTTTTTATAATTTGGCTGCATTAGCAAACCTATTCCTCTCTGCCTCAACAGCATCTGCTCATTGTGCAATCTGCTCCTTGCAAAATGAAAGGAGAGCAGAAAACAAGAGAGCTGTTACCCACGTTAGAAGTGACTGACAGGCAAATTCTGGAGCAAGAAGTCATAATAAGTTGTTCAAATGTCTGAGAAAAATTCCAAATAGTAAAAAAATTGGATTAAGTGGGCTCTTGTTGCAGAATCTAGAAATCTCTGAATTAATGCTTATAACTTTGGTTTAGAGTTCATATCAAAAGTTGAGGCAAATCTATACAAATTCCTAAATTTCAGATAAAAGAAAAAAATTATTTTAATGGAGTGCCTAATAACCAAAATAGCAAATTTCTAAGGGCTACAAGAACATAGCCACACCTTCTGTTATCATTCTAGGGTAAGGATTGGAAATGTGAAAACAAACTTCCTTATGCTGCCACCTGACCACTCCGTGGATTTTAACACCTTATAAACAAAATAAAAAGGTCTACTAGTCCAGAATACTTTCTGAACAAAGTCCAGCTGCTGTAAATCTGTAACATTAATCCTGCAGTAGAGTATCTGCAATAATTAGAAAGTTAATGATGAACTGGAGCCATTTTTAGCCCATTATCTACTTTAATATCCCTGTAAAGCTTAGTTGTTGCAAAACTTCAACTATTATAGGTTCTGCATTTCTATTTACTATTTCAAAAATTTCTTTGGGGGGATAAGTAGCTATTTTAGAGATACATTCTTTTTTTTTTTTTTTAAACAACATGAAACATTTATTTTTACTTTAGAGGTCAGAAATAATATCACCAGGTAGGGGTTTTAGATAGGCAAAATTGTCCCAAAAGAGAGATAAATGTACTGAAATTTATGATTTGGTAGGAAGAGCACTGAACTCAGGGCTATAGAGATACATTCTTTTTAATGTTCTTTTGGGAACATTTTCCTTCTTAGAGGAAACTTAGGGGATGAAGTTTTTTGGCAAAATTTGTCCTGCAAAAGAACAAAAGATTAAGTTGATTGGATCAGTTAAAATGCTACCCAAACTGGAAGGTGATTCTGGTTCTTATTTTGATAAGGGGTGGGGGAGACTGTATTTTAGGCAAATAAACAAATGCTTAGAGGAAAGCAAACATTTCCAACACTTAATATGCAAAATAAATGGATCATGTCTAAAATCAAGTTCTTTCAAAAGTAAATATATATATATGTATATTTGAATCCCATTGTTGTAAATCCTCTTTGAAACATGTCATTTTGAATGAAAAACAAAAGACAACATACTACAGAGCCTAAATTGAGAAATCTCCATTCTGGTAGGTTTAAATTCTCATCTCTCAAGAAGGGAGAGCAATAGTTTTTAAGTTATTTTCTCCAATTCTCTCACTTTTCAGGGCAAGCCCCGAGGTTTTCAAACTATAGAACCTCAGTTTTCTTCACCTACTCTTAAGAAACCACAACATTTAAGATGCTGTGACAGTATAGTTTTAGTTACTCATTTTAAAACATAACCTGTATGTTAAACAGAAATTTTTTTCCAGTGCTTTGAGGTCTTAAAATAGAAATCATATAAACGTAACTGGGTTCAGCTGTTCTGAAATGTTTCACTCGATCCAACATTTCTACGACACAATATTACAGAAAGGAAGACCTATTTGTAAAAGAGGGTTTTCCACAAAAGCATGACTCAGAACAGGACAGTATCTTCTAGAAGAAACGGCATCCTACGATGGGAGGGCAGGAGACAGGATGGAAATCAAGTATTTTTTCTCTAGCAGAATCACATATATTTGAAGGAGAAACACCGTCCCTGAATAAAACACTCGTCAATTCCCATGAAACTTAAATGCTCTTGAGCTGCACCGTAGCCCCTTCAAACCACCCAAGCGAGTGCGATCTGACCAAATTAAAAAGCCCGCAGAACAGCAGCAGCGAGGGCAGAAACGCACAGCTGGGAACATTTTTCTTTCCTGAGCCTCCGCAGGACAGAGCCGAGAGTGCCGTTTTGTGGAAGATGACTGCAGGGGTTCGCTCCGGTGAGTGACCAGAACCGTACAAGTGCATGGCCGAATAGGGCCTTTGCCCTGACCTCTTTCTGCGTGGCCTTTAGAGATGGGGCTGCGGGCT
>PVIY010046666.1:0-18322 GCA_004026745.1 Myrmecophaga tridactyla | reverse complement strand
CCAGCCTCTCCACTACATCTTGAACAACAAGGTGATATCTACTTAATGCGTAAGAATAACCTCCAGGATAACCTCTCGACTCTGTTTGGAATCTCTCAGCCATTGACACTTAGTCTCATTTCACTCTTCCCCCTTTTGGTCAAGAAGGTTCTCTCAATCCCTTGATGTTAATTCTCAGCTCATTCTAGGGTTTTTCTCAATCCCTTGATGCTGAGTCTCAGCTCATTCCAGGATCTCTGTCCCACATTGCCAGGAAGGTCCACACCCCTGGGAGTCATGTCCCACACAGAGAGCGGGAGGGTGGTGAGACTGCTTGTCGTGTTGGCTGGAGAGAGAGAGGCCACATCTGAGCAACAAAAGAGGCTCTCTTGGGGGTGACTTTTAGGCCTAGATTTTAAGTAGACTTGACCTATCCTTTGTGGGGTTAAGTTTCATATGAACAAACCCCAAGACTTGGGGCTCAGCCTATAACTTTGGTTGTCCACACTGCTTGTGAGAATGTCAAGAATTCAACTTGGGGAAGTTGAATTTCTCCCCAATCTCACCATTCCCCGAAGGGGGCTTTGCAAATACTTTTCCACTCACTGATCAAATCACTCTGGGATTCATCGGGGCATCACTCTGGACAAACCAACAAAATCTCATGTCCTACCTGAGATTCCAAGTACAGGTGTTCAATCAAACTATCTACATAAGTTATATTAGGAAATGCGCTAGTCAAAATATAAATTTTGTAACAAATAAACATTTTTAATCGAAAGTGAATAATTAGAAATTCTGATATTAGTTGTTAGAATTTAGGTGTCTGAACTGAAATATTTTTAATTCAACAAATTAATGCAAGCATCCTGATAAGGGAGCACTTAACCAGGTATCCTAGCTTCTACCTCTCATCTAGCAATTTGCTTCTAAGACTCATTTTTTTTCTAAGTCTCCCTTTACATGGCAACCAACTTAACAGAGAACTAAACAGTTACAAACAGAAGATTTTTCCATAATGGTTCTTCAGAGAACTATTCATTTGGCTTTTGGCTTTTCTATAACTTTTATCTTTTTGAAACAGTGACATTTCAAAATGCCTTTTTTTTTTTCTTCCAGGAAGCAGAGTAATTGATCATTTGTTTTAATTTAAGGGTTTCTCCTCTTCAAAAATCTGAAGTGGTTGAGATGGTTAAAAAACAAGTCAAAGTCATAACACTTGCAATTGGCGATGGAGCAAATGACGTCAGCATGATTCAAACAGCACATGTCGGTGTTGGGATAAGTGGCAATGAAGGTCTCCAGGCAGCTAATTCTTCTGATTACTCCATAGCTCAGGTAAAACATCGTTTCTGTGAAATGCACCATTCATTTCAGTCAACCGACACCAGGAAGAGGAAAATATTAATTTTTTTCAATCTTATTTTAGTTCAAGTATTTGAAGAATTTATTGATGGTTCATGGTGCCTGGAACTATAACAGAGTCTCCAAGTGCATCCTGTACTGTTTCTACAAGAATATTGTCCTGTATATTATTGAGGTAATAAAATCTTAAGTTTAAAGTCCTTGTTGCTTACAGATATATTTAAGGGAAGAGAATATTTTCTCATTGTTTTACTTAATACTTCATTTGTTCAGTTACTTTTTATAACTTCTAAAGGTGTTAAGACACAAAGGTCATCAGCCAAAGGAAATAATTGATGTTTAAATTCTAGCTAAAAATGTTATCTTGCTTTAGTAAGAAAAGAAATGTTGAATTAGAATTGCTAAATGAAATAGCCTTTTCGGTTTTAAAAAAATTACAAATTGTACTGCTTTCTTTTTATAAAGCTCAAGATCATACAACCTAAAAGAATACACTGTCTAAAGATATTGCACATATGGAAAACTGTATTAAATAAGAGTAAGCAAATGATAAATACACACGGAAGAGTCGTTCTATATCTGGGGGAGGCAGTGAGGTAGAATCAGGAAGTACTCATGGATGGCTTTGCTAGTTCTTGCTGTATTTCAAAACTTAGCTGTATGTTATATAACAAATATCCCTTTTTATTCATAACTGTCTTAGTTTCTGAGTTTGATTAGTAGCAAGAGTTCAGATGATGAGGATTTCATCTAAAAATTATCAGAATATTCAGATCCTGTATCTGCATAGCAAGGGATTCTATATTCCTTTTCATGTATCAAATACGACATCATTTTTTAAATGAAAACTTAACATGGGTCAGTATGTGTTTTATTTTACAAAAGTATGTGTTTTATTTTACAGAAATGTATTAAGCGCATATTGGGTACCACGCACCACACTTGGTCCAAGGTCTACACAATGATACATCAACCTTGGTGCCTGTTCTCTAGGAACTTGCCAATAGAAAGACAATGCAAGAGCATGTATAATTTAAAATTTTCAGGGAGTACATTAGCGAAAATGTAAAAAGTAAAGATCAAATTAAAATTTAATAAAATATTTGCTTTAATCCAATATATTCAGAACGTTATCATTTTAACATATAATCTATATAAAAAATTTGGACTAGTCACATTTCACATACTCAGGAGCCACATATGACCACTGGCTACCTTATTAGATGGTGTAGCATTAGTGGATAAAATAAATGAACTGAATGGTTAATCAATTAGGACGTGATAAATATGCCATGACCTTTTATGAAAAAAACATATGGCCTTTTTATCCTCAGAGGCTATATTTGTAATCCCTAACTATAGGTGTTATCAGTTTCATACTCCTCCTCCAGCTCTGCAGACATGGCAGTAAGCTCAGTTTATTAATACCTCCCCACCAACCTGTGCTGTTGTCAGGGACCTGCCCTCATCCTTGTAAATCTGGGGGGAATCTCCCATGCAGATGTTTGTCCTCTAATCTATTGACTGTTCCTACACATCTATCAGAAGAAGCACAGCCTAATCATTTCTATATGGAAATAACGTTCCATACTTCACAGCAGAGAAAAGTCATCAGTAAATTCCATATTGACCCTACTGACACTGTGGTTGGAGATTACTGTATTGTTTCTCATCTGTTCCTTTGCCTCTGCTTGTCTCCACATTAAAATGATGACTGAGCACAGTCATTAGTGTGAGTCAGGCTAGGAAAATCGAAAGTTAGTTTTGAAGTATCCAAGCGGTTTCTGTTCCCTGTTACTAAAAATCTGTAATTAAATTACTTCCCATTAGATAAAATAATCAAGCAAAGTACGGCAAACATAGTCTAAGAATCTTCATGGATGTCACTGTACATCACTGCTGTATCTGGTCTGGATACATTTGCGTTTTGAAGCAAAATGCGCTTCCAAAATTGCTTATGATTTTTTTTAAAATTGTAATTATTTTCTTAAATAACTGTTTTTCATCCCCAATATCCTCTATAGTTCTAGCTTTTCAGATTATATTTACTTCTCATCTCCAAAAATTGATATTCAAAAAAATAATTTATGTGGTTTATCTAAACAGACTTCTGGAGATAGCAGGAGTTTAAAGCCACTGCCAGCAATAAAATGCTTGTAAAAATTGTATTTTGTAAAATGAAATAAGAGTATTCAACTGACCACTTTTTAAATCTGCATTATTTGGCAGTCAACAGGGAAGTGAACAAAATTTAAGCACTTATGGGAGAAATAAAATAAGTTAAATGAAAAAGTTAATCTGAATACTCTATTTCAAATCAACTTTTGTGATTTGTGGTTGATTAGCCCTAAATTTTGCTTAACTTTTAATTTAAAGTTTCTTCATGAGATATTTAACACTGATCAAGTTCTTTACAGTTTGAAAAAGAAGTAAATCCTACACTATACTGGAAATCCCATTTTTAAGTTATTTTTCTCTCAGCGCTTTATGGTAATGTATTTTGAATATAATTCAACTAACTTGGAAAGGAATTGACCTTTTAAATCAATTCCCAGATACCCAACCTTTGCCAGCTAAAACAAGTTCTGCAGATGTTAATGGCTCACGTCAATACTGTGAATGAATAGACAGAAAACACATCATTGAATGTCTCTAGTGAGGACAACTGCCAGTCCTGAGTCTTTCCTTTCAGTTTTTTGTGCTGATCAGGCGTGGGAGCCGAGGACTCATTGACTATTTGTAAGCTGCTGTTTAATATGCAGAAATGGTCCATCAGGAAAATGTCTGTGAAGCTTTAGCTGCCACGCCTCTGCTGGGACGTGGAACTTAGAAAATAATACCAGTAGAGGAAGGTCTGAAGTTTCTTTGCTAATAAAGAATAGTCTTAGACGCTATGGGTTTCATAGTTTATCTGCAAGAACTGCTTTTCCCATTGCTGTATTTCCAGGAATGTCACCATCTAACTGCTCCATTGCCTTAAATTATAGCCAAACAAATGAATATAGATCTGATACAGTTCGTATAGACCACTTACTTAGAGTGGCACCCAGCAACGACTCTAGGTGTTCGTTTCAATTTTTGGCTCCTTCTAAAGAAAATTTTCTTTCTTTGAAATGATTGACTCCTTCCTAACAAAATAAGGCCTTTTCTTTAAAATGATTGGTCACATCCAGGTTTTCCTTTCCATAAGATCCTAAAACAGTATAAGGCTTCTAATCTTCAGAAGCCTTGATTAGAGTTGATAAAGTGATGCTTTCCCAGCCAGTTGTGTTGGAAGATGGATTCCTTTTGCGTATAAATTGTCTGGATACCTCTCCAGAGCGACAGTGTTTTCTGTCTACATCTTTGGTTTTAGCTGAGTTTAAGGAGAGGCTTTTAAGTGTTTTTGTAGTTGTTTAGGTGTTTATTTAGCATGAGATATATTTCTAATATGTCTTTTAACTACAAATCTCAGACTAACCTTAAATTAGTCTTCTGGTAGGCTTCTTTATTCTTAAAAATCTTTTTTCCTTCCTTTAAAATATGTGAACTTGAGTGACAAAATAGTTATGTGAAGGTGTTCATACTATATTGAAAAGTTCTGTTCTTATCTAATTTTTTCTCCCTCCTTTTTGAAATAAAAAATTAAAATAAAATATTTACTTTTAAAAACACAGGAAGATTCCCGAAACCTGCCCATGCCAAAAAATAAAAAATAAATAAACACATAGGAAGAGAATTTCTAAAAGCATGCTTGTATATTTTTCCATAGGGGAAACGAAAAGTTAAAAAATGTGTTGATAGCATACCACTCAAAACTTTCTGCATTTCTTTTGTAAAGCATTTAATTTATGCATCACAAAATTTGAACCTAGACATGTCAGTTTATTTGCAAATTATTTTAACTGGAAACTTCCCTTAAAAATTCATCGATTTGAGGGAGGGTCTTAAATTTCAATCTCATACTAGCCTTTGAATCAGCACCAAATGTTATGTACAAAGAAGCTAAGGGACCATTCACATTTGCAAATATTTACCTGCACACAGATTAACACATAGATTTTTTCATATTATACAGTATTGAAGATTGCCGATGCGTTCGTAACTGCAGGCTTTGATCCAAATCATGTCCATTAGCTGAATTTGGGATGCATAGAGCCTCAGCTTTCTTCAGAAGAACAAAAATTGGACCGCGTCGTCATGCACTGGAAAGGCCATAGCTGAAAGTTTGGTTTAAAAACTCCCTGTATTTCATTAAACCCTGAGAAATCTGAAGGAGCTTCTTAGTATGTATTACTACAGTGGATCGCAGTCACCCTCACAGAGAATATTGCCTTCTCCCTGAATATCCCAGATATGTATTTACATAATCCACATCTCAAACAAGCCAAATGTGAAAACACAATAGAAAGCACTAAGTCTGTTTTGTCAACATGTGCATACTTAAGCAAAAAAAAAAAAAAGTTTAAACTGGTTCCCCAGTTTAAGGCAAATGTCCACATTTTTTTCTATAAATCCATGTGAATTTGAATAATTTGAACTTATTTTTTATGTGCTATGTGCTATTGCAGCTTTGTTTTCTTTTCCATCTCATGAAGCAGACATTCTTTTTTATATATGTTCAATCATTCCTTTCCACTATAAAAAGGAAGAAGATAAGTGTAAATACAGGAACTGTTAATAGGGAGCCCAGCCTGGGTACATATTGATAAATGGTGAATTTGTAGCAATTCATACTTCCATAATTAGGTTAAATGAAACGTGAGGTATAGTAAAGTCCCTGCAACTCAGATTCAAAAGTTCACTTGATGGGCATGTCAAGACTGTTTCACTGTAATGGTTTTTGTTGTTATCGTTGTTATATTTTATTTTTTCGTTTGTGTTTGTTTTGTGTCATTGATGGGCCAGCTTTTTCACTCTTCCAGGTCAACTTGATTTTTAATAATGTTTTAGGCCTTCTTTTTCAAAAATAATGCATGTCTTATTGATTTACTAATATTCATTGTAACTTCCCATTTTGTTTTAAGCATGTTGGAGAGAAACTCGTCTAAGATGCCCTTTTATTTTTATTTATTTATTTTTGGGGGGTGCATGGTCAGGGAATCAAACCCAAGTCTCCTGCATGAAAGGCGAGCATTCTACCACTGAGTCACTGTGCACCCGCAGTGCCCTTTTATTTTAGTACCCATAGTTGAGGTTTCTGTTTTTAAGACAGTTGTGAAATATATACAATTATTATGCTCTTATAGTTAAGATTTGTATTTTATCAAAACATGCAATTTAAGTTAAAATTATTTTTCATATCTAAATTCAATTTTAACAGTCTGATGTTAGTAATTATCAAGAACTACAAAAGGGCTCTCATATTTTGACCCATTAATCCTACTTCCAGAAATCCTAGAGATGTGTAGGATGTAGGATTACCGTACAAGAATTTTCTGTTCAAAATTATTTATATCAACAAAAACTGGAAGCGAGCTCAATGTTCAAAACTAAAATTGCTCTATTCATACCGTAAAGACTCTATGTTCATTTATACAATTGTGAAGAATATGCAACAACTTAAGAAAATACATGTTATATGACACTGAGTTGAGGAGCAGGATATGGCACTGTACAGGTAAGTTTCCAGAAGGGTAAATGTGTGACTATATATAACTGAATCATATGAATGCTGTCAGTACAGAATAAAACAGTGATTATCTTATCAAAGGAAATTATTTTTTAGTTCTGGTAAATTTTAAATAAGCAAGTGTTGCATAGAACAACAACAACAAAAAGAATAGTCTTAACTGTATCCTAATAGATATTTTTAACAGGAATTAAAGCTCTAAAAATTTAACAACATATAAGTACATTCCCTAAAGTGCCTAAATACTGTATTTAATTTTTTAAAGCCTATAATTGCATGTTCACAGCTATTTTTTTTATTCAAGTACAATAAATTCTGACATCATAACAAATGCCTTTTTTAAATATCCCTTTAAAAGATAAAGCAAGGAAATGACATTTTTAAGAAAGTTGTAAAATTAATATGTCAATACAGTTGTGAGATGATGGCTGATTATACAACAGATTTCAGGTGATGTATTTATGTTTTTATGTTCTAATTATGAGGGTTCGGGGTTGTTTTCTCCTAGATCTGGTTTGCCTTTGTTAATGGCTTTTCTGGACAGATCCTCTTTGAAAGATGGTGTATAGGTCTCTATAATGTGGTAAGTTTGAGACATTTGATTATTGAATACTTTGAGATAAAGATTCCCTCTGCATTTGGCTACTTGGCATAATGAGCAGTTTGTGGATCTTAGATGTTTACAGCAATGCCTCCCTTAACTCTCGGGATATTTGAGAGATCATGCAGAAAAGAGAATATGCTCAAGTACCCTGAATTATACAAGACATCTCAGAATGCCCGGGACTTCAATACCAAGGTAGGACACAGTGCCCTGGCATGCATCTGGTGGGTTTTACTGTTCTGATTATCTGTGGGACGTCTGATCTTCCAAAGCCAAGGCAACTTTCACCTGAAATAACTCTAGGTTGCCAACCATGCCGAATGTCCTATTTGCTTAAGGGTCTACTATGACCTGAGAAGGTTTTGTTTGTTTGTTTGGAGTTTTTTGTTGTTGTTTTTATTTTCTATATAAAATTAAAATGCAACCACTACTCATTGAAGTTTGCCAGGCAGTAATAAAGCTGACATGATTGTCATAGAGAAATGTTCATTTTTCACGGGGCTTAGTAACCCAGGACTGACAAAGTGTATCTTTGCTTTTGGAAAGGTGTAAGGGATGTTACAGCATTCTTTTATTAATTTTCTGTTTTATGAAATAACATTGGTCCCTACTGGATTTTTAGATTGTAGCAGGCATTAAAATTATAGGTGCTGGAAAATAACTTAGTTATGTTACTTAGTATTGCTAAGCCCTAAGGTTAAAAATACAAGTGAAAATATCCAGCATTTTATCAGCAAATAGATCTGAGTTTATATTCTACATAACTTCCTGTGGGCTATTTGTTGAGAATAATGTTACATCCTTTATATTTATTCATCCCAGAAACAAAAATACCTCATTTTCTGAGTAGTTCACTTTCCTGCAAGAATATATTCTAAACTGTCTCTACTGGTGTTTGTTAATAATTCAGATATCTGTTTAGCATGAGTGAAGTAAATCTATAAAAAATTTTAAAGTAGTCAATGTAGACACCATTTTCAAACTTTAAAATCTGTCTGTATTTTTGTCAGTATTATAAAAGCAACAAATAAATATATCTTCACAAAACTGTTTCCCATTTAATACAGTGCCTGTTTATTATCATGCTATTAATACTTAGATTAGCATGCTACTAATACTAATACTTAATACATTAGATAAATAATACTTAGATATAGCCTAAATTCCACGTCTTGACTTCAGGACAGTTAATGTAGGATATTTTTATATTTATTAATTCATTAAGCTTTTCAATGGCGTTTATTCTCAATATGCCAAGGACATAAAGGAAAACAGGTGTTTTGGTGCCTCTGACCTTATGCTGTAAATGATATTGCTACGTCTGTAGCCCAAAGGTTATTCTTCTAAAGCAGGGTCTTAACAAAATGTGCTGTGCGTGCATGTCCAGTGTGCATGCACACAATATGATGACTTTATTTTACGTAACTAAATGTGGTCAATTAATAAAACAAACTGAAGAGTTCTTAGACTTATTGTATTAGTTCTGAAGAGTATTTTTTTAGTCGTCTCTTTTAGTCTTTATAATGTGACATGCTTATGCTCTTATTTTTAGAGTTTTTATTTTTTAATTTATTTATGATGACCAGTTTGTATTAAATTCTGCCACTTGGCTGTAATGTTTTTCATTGCCTCTAGTGGGGTTTTTCAACGGACAGAAAACCACAATTGGGTCAGATACAATGAATTATAAGTGCTTGTTTCACTGAAAAAGCAACTTGGGAGCTAGGAATGTTCCAGGCCTACTGTTATATTAACATTAATTCTCACCAGCCGAGACAGTTGCATCAACCTCAGCCTCAGGTCCCAATCTACTATAGCTCAGTCTCCAGGAGGCTGTGTTGGGGGTTAGTTTCCCAGCCACAAACTTGACTGTTTGTCACTCTTGCTTAAAAACATAAATTACCCTCACAGGATTACCTAAAACTGTTTCTCGAAAGTCACACCCTTTCATGCCCTCATTCCTCTGTATGTGGCAACTTGGACACGGTTTTGCAGCCAGGAAAAGGGTATAAGTAGGTATTATAGAGTTTTAAAATGAGAGCATCGTTCCTTGTATCCTTTGCTACTCTTTTGTTATTTAAAAAGTATGCAATTATCTGTTAAACCCATGCATTTAGAAAATCATCAGATCAACCAAAATAGGTTATATAATTTCCGTATCCATTTGACTACCCTATTTATATGTACAAGTTGCTAATAATGTTTTAGAGGGTTTGTGGATTGTTCTAATAATTTCTATGAAAATTCTTTGATTAAATCCCATAAAAATGTTTTAAAATTCAAGGACAAGTGGCTACAAAATGCATAGTTGTATACACAGCAGTTGCTGTGGGTCCCAAGTATAGAAGCATTGTTGCCCAGAATAATGATGCTTACGTTTGTTATGGTAAAAAGGGTCAGGGGTTCTGAGGTCGTGACAGGGGTTAAAGGATTAGCATGTGACAATAAGTATCGGTCAGGAAAATGGAAAAGTAGAACTAATTTTTCTTGCACCCACCTGTGCTTTCTGTCAAATAAAAACTTGTGGTAATGACATAGTGAGGAGAAGAGACAAAGGTTAATGAGTAACACAAGTTCAAATGTGTAATGTATTGGAGCGTAAATTGGATCATACAATCCGGTGTGGCTGTGTGAACTAACAAAGGCGATTGAAATCACAGTGGAAAATTTTTGGAGGCAGGCAACTTAATTTCTGTTGTTTGAACAGCTTAAAACTATTAATACATGCCAATTTTATTTAGCATAAGTTTTGTTCGCAAGAAGCACTTTTAAATGACAAAACTACAACTGTTCAGAGGGTCATAAAAATTCTAAACAGTTTTTTTCTATATCTTAATCTTTAACATCCAGATTTACAAAAAAAAAGGAGCGTGATACTTGCTCTCTTGTTCTTAAAATACAACTGATATGAGAAAGTAATGACTATTACATAATGTTAGAATTATATGAAACTCGGTACTGACAGGTGTTAAAAATTTGTCAGAGCCTTTTATAAATATAGTCAGTCGCAATGCTTTATTTTAAGGCTTACCCACTTTAAATGTTATACTTGATATTTTAGTCCATAATATGTGTATACCTAGGGAGAGATAGTGCATTACATTCTGACCACCGAAAAGTTTACACTTTTTATCACACAAGGAAAAGAGGAAGTAGAGGTTCCTCCAAAGTACAGTGTTTCCAAAAGCCCATTCTTCTGGAATTATGAAAATAGTCCCACTTAAGGAATTTAATGACCTGCATTTATATTAGTTTCTGTTTCAGGCAGAAATTTTAACTTTTAAGACTTGGTTTTTTAAAAGTAGGAAAATTTAAAGTGAAGCTGAAAAAACATTTTGAGAAGCATAAAAATAAATAAATGACCCATGAAGGTCTAAGAGGCAGAAAGTGTCTGTCAGTTCTATTAATTCACAGTGTGGCCCGACAGAAACACATTTTGTGAATCTAACTCACAGATAAAAAGAAAGGTCAGAGTTCACAGAGCTAGTTTATCGCAAATGGTTCTCATGGATTTTTGTTTTCCCTCAGGTTTTCTGGGTTCATTGTTTAAATGGCCTCTTCCACTCAGTTATTCTGTTTTGGTTTCCACTAAAAGCCCTTCAGTATGGTAAGTAGAAAGGATATGAATGCTAAGAGATGACTTTTCTACTTTTTTAAGAAAAAGATCTCATTGCCAATATGTGTTAAAAATTATAGCAGTGTTTCATCTTACGGTATTTTCCTTAACTAAAATGCATACATTCAAAAGTTGTACACAAGATTTGTATTCCTTTGAGAGCAAAGTGATTTAATATATGCAAAGCCTTTCTTCTTTGCTTCTCAAGTTTTCCAAACTTTTTGAGAGGGTTACATTTTAGGGTTCTTTTTCCCTCTGTTGACGTACACACTGAAGGCAATAAGTGCTAATATTTTATGTAGACTATTTATTATACCTATGAGGCCTGTCTTCAAGCTCTTTATACTAAAGTTAATCAGACATGGTAGTACTTTCAAATATACTTGAACCAATGTTTTGAATGAGATTTTAATATATTTTTATGCTCATCTTGGAGGGTAAGCTTTTTCTCTGCTCATTTTGAGGAAGTGATTTTATTCTGTCCGTTTTGAGAGAGAGGATCATGGTGTATTTCCTTTGCACGTAAAAATGATTAAGTAGGGCAGGCTGCCGTGGCTCAGCAGGCAGAGCTCTCGCCTGCCATACTGGAGGTCTGGAGTTCGATTCCTGGTGTCTCCTGCCCATATGCAAATAAAAAAAAATACATTAAAAAAAAAAAAAGATTAAATAGCCACTTTAAAAAAGAGATCTCAGTGATGCTTAAACAGGTACTGCTGTTTCCCGGATCAGAGCTTGCCTTGAGATAGGGGTGAAGACAGCCAACCACTCAGTACCTCTGCTCCAACTACAATAATTAAAAACACGATATAGACTCCACCCAAGGATATGCCAACCCTTTATAAATACCGGCCATGCCTCACTGTCTGAGTAAATGATTGCCAACAGAAGAGCATGCCGTCTGCGCTTGCCCACCTACAGTCTGCTCTCCACAGGCAGCCAGAGTGATCCTTGTAAAACATAAATCAGACCAGGTGCTTCCCTCCACAAAGACTTCTCTCACATTCAGAACAAAATGCACAGCCCTGACCTTGGCTAACTCCCCAACCTGAGCTTTCTTCCCTGTTTCCTCCTCACGGTGCTCCTGTCCGCTGACCTCGTGCTGCCCTCTCATTCCTCCTCAGTTATGCAGGTGGCTCCCTCCCTCACTTCCCTCGGGGCTCTGCTCAAGGAGGCATTTCTATTTCCTGGATGCTGAAACAAATACCCTGCAATGGGTGGCTTACACAATGGGAATTTCTTAGCTCCTGGTGTTGAGGCTAGGAGAAGTCCGAAACCAAGGTGTCCTGAAGGTGACGCTTTCTCACGGAAGACTGTGGCGGTCTGGGCTGGCTGCTGGTGAGCCTTGGCTTTGGCTTTTCTGTCACATGATAGTGCACATGGCAGCCTCTCCTGGCCTGTCTCTTCTTTCCCAGGATCTTTCAGCTTTTGGCAACTCCCTCTGGCTTGCTCTATTTCTCTGACCTTCCCAAGAAGGCCTTCAGGAAAAGGACCCATCCTGACTCAGCCAGGCCACTCCTTAACTGAAGAAACCTCATCAGAGGGCCTGTTTGCAAGAGTTCAAACCCACAGAAACAGTTAGGAGCAGGTTTTTCTGGGGTACATGGCTTCAAACCACCACAGAGGCCTTCCCAGATATCCCCATCTGAGAGTGCGACCAGTACTTTCCCTCTGCCACTAGTACTCTAGCCCCTTGCCATCGTTCATTTTTCTTCATAATATTTACCTAACAAGGTATAATATATTTATTATTATCATTATTATTATTACTATCTTTTTTCCTCTATTAGAATGGAAACTCCAGATGAGTAGGGAGTTGTCAGTTTAGTTCACTGTTGTAATCACACTGCTTAGAATGATGCCTAGCTCACTATAGGCACTCAATAAATGGTCAGTGAACTAATGACAGCATATGGTGTGAGTGAGGTAAGTGAGTATTAAAGAGAAGGCAGTGGCCTCTTGTCCTAGATGGGTACTTTAAACTCAACTCTTTATTAATTGTTCTACCAGTGCAAAAATAAATACTGCTCAATATCTAAGCCATGGAAATGAGTGTGATAAGAAAATCTCATTAAGGTATAGAATATTGATCCAGGAGGCTAACAGAACAGCAATGGGATGTATTATTTTGGAGATATAATTCACAGACCATAAAACTTCCCCTTTTAAAGTATACATCCAATTCAATGGGCTTTAGTATATTTGCAAAATTGCACAACCATCACCATCATCTAATTTTAAAACATTTTCATCACCCCCCCAATAAAACCCTACACTCATTAGCAGTCACTCGTCCCTCCTTCTTCTCAGCCCCTGGCAACCACTAATCTACTTTCTGTCCTATAGATTTGCCTATTCTGGGTATTTCATATAAACAGAATCAAAGAATTTGTGGCCTTTTATGTCTGGCTTCTTTCACTTAGCACAGTGTTTTCAAGGTTCATCCATTTTGCAACATGAATCAGTACTTCATTCCTTTTTATGCCTGAATAATAGTTCATTGTATGGATATATCACATTCCAGTCATTCATCAGTTATTGGACATTTGGTTTCTATTTTTTGGAAGTGATAGGATTTGAAGTCCAGGGTATAATTCAAAATACGCTGATCTTTGATAAGTTCTCCAGGTAAGATTTATTTTCAAGAGTCAAAATCAAGATGGATATGAAAGACTAGGCATGTCTATCTATTAAACGGCAATTGCAACATTCTAAATTAGAAAAAAAAAATCTAATATCCAAAGTAGCTCAGACCAAATAGTATCCAAAACACCTTAGCAATGACAGAGTTTGAAAGGAATTCCCAAGTAATTTCAACTCCTGAAAAGCAAATCCTAGGTTTCCATTTGCATTTGAGAAACTAGCTAAGCCATCCAGCTTCAGCAGAGGTAGTTCGCAAGGAATACTGCCAGTGGACACCAACTGTAGAGGAGTTCAAAGAACTCTTGCTTTCTTTTTAAAAGAAATGGATTCCTAACATAAGTTTTGGTTTACTGTTCTGCTGTTGAGGGTTTTGTAGTTGTTGTTTTGCTTTGTTTTTCATTCTTAAATAAGGTTTAGTTTTTAGTTTTTGTTGAAAGGATGGAGATACAAAAAAATACTGACATGCTATATAATGTATAGCTAAATATTCAGTTACTCACTTGCCTCACTGGTTCCAAAATTGTGACCCTCGGACCACTGAAAAATATCCAAGACCTTTTAAAATCTATGAGATCAAATTTTCATAGTTTCAAAATTGTCATTACATTACTAAAATAGCGTTTGTCCTTTTCACTGATGATGCAACAGCAATTGTGGGTAAAACTGCTAGTAGCTTAGCACAAACAGTGGTAACACTGTCCTAGTAGTCGTTTTATCCTTCACCACCATGCACTCACATTTAAAGTAGAGCCAACTTCACTTGAGAATGTCCTTGACAAAGCAGTAGAAACTAATAATTTTACAAACCTCGAGCATTGGTTCAAATTTATTAATATTCTGTGTGACAGAATGGGAAGTATGCATAAAGCACTTCTGCATACTGAAACATTTTGGTTGAATTGTGAGATGAATCAGCTGCTTTTTCACAGATCACCATTTTCACTTGAAAGAATGACTGACAGGCAACCTTGATTGTTCAGACTTGGGTATTTGGCAGACATTTTTCCAGAAATGAATGAAGTGAGCCTGTCACTTCAAGGAAAACAACTAACGGTATTTGTTTCCAATGATACATTTGGGTGTTAAAGCAAAAATTAGAATTTTGGAAAACTTGCAGCCAATGCCATAAATTTCACAGTTTCATAATACTTATAGATTTTTCTAAGATCATGATATTTTGATATTATATAAAGACGTGCATCAACAGTTAGACAACATGCATAACTCAGTGGACTGATATTTTTCAAAAGGCAACAGTAGGTGTCACAGAATCAAGCATGGTTAAAAATGATCCATTTAAAGAACAAGCTAAACCAATGGATTTTAATGTAACAGAACATGAAATGTTCATTGATATAGTTTCAGATTCCATACTGTATCTAGCCTTAAAGAAGCTACAACTTTTTTTATGTAGAATCAAAGAATATCCACAATTATTGGAAAAAATTACTAAAATACTACTCTTTATAACTTCAAATGGCTGGATTTTCCTCATATATTTCAGTCAAAACAACATATGAGAATCCACCTGCCTTCTATTAAGCCAGTCTTTAAAGAAAATATTACAGTATAAATCATGCTGATTTTCTCACTAATTTTATTGTTTTGGAAAATAGTTATTTTTCATAAAATTTCTTGTTTATGTTACCTTTAGTGGTTTATCACTTATTTTTAGATGAATCAATGTATATTTTCATTTGTTTTTGTTTTAAAGTCTAATTTGATTAATATTGATAAATATAAACCTACATTAGCAAAAACTTTTGGGGATACTCAATAACTTTTAAGAGTGTAAAGGAGTCCAGAGACCAAAAATTATGCGAACCATCCAAATCATTATCTAGGCAGTTCAGTTGGACTCAAGTATGACCATTTTTGATAACTTGAATACATTGTTCAAGGCACCTTACCGGAATGCCCCATAGCAGAATCATGCAAGGCAGGAAGTAATCATAAGGTGATTTCAGGTATTTTGTGAATTTCTGACTTTGTAAATTCAGTTCTCTGGAAATTCACAGATTAATTGCAAGCATTCAGTTATAAGTTGTACACAGTGTACCCAGAAGATGTAGGTATTGTATCTTTAATCATGGAACACCCCCAACAGAAAAGGTTTCCAGGCTGCACCATGGACCAGCCCTTAAGCAGCCCTTCCTGGCTACTTTCAATCAAATACTTTAGAGAGGGTAGGGTATCACTTTTATAGAACATCTGACTATGTTTCTCTTCATAGCAGTACCACTCGCCTTGCCTCATCTCATCCTTTATTCTAACACACTTTGACCTTACATATTAGGCTTCGAATAAATATCTCTTAATATGCAACTAAATAAAATATTGTGATTAACATACCTTGGGTTTTTTTTAATTTTCATCAGTGTCAAGGATTTAGTTATTCAGTTATTTTTATTTTTTATTTGATTTTTTTATCAGTAATAGTAATTTTTGGTTTGTAAGCTGTCGCTCCCATTATCTAAAGCCATGTTTTTTTGTCATCATTGGAACAACGAAATACTTTAAAATAGATCTCTGAATTCAGCCAGACCCTCAAAGAGCTGTTTACCTAGAATCATATTGTTGCTTCCCAGCCCACTGAAAATTGTTTTTATGAATCCCTTCTGGTCCAGTTGCAACAACTTTATTAAGAGATAGTAAGAAAGCTCCCAAAGACCCTTATCTAAACTGTTAACAAAGTTCCTTATTAGGGCTTAGAGTGCCCTTTGCTTGAGCAATTAGTTTTTGTTTTTGTTTTTTATCTTGTGTACTCTTGAAAATTGGTTAATTTTGGTTAACATGCCAGAGTTTCTTTCATCATGTTGGCTATGAAACACTGGTTTTAATTTGTGGCTCATCTTTATCTTTGAAAGAATTCTGAAAGAACCAATTTATTTTCTTTCCTAACAACCTCCCTTCTTTTCCTACAGGTACTGCATTTGGAAATGGGAAAACTTCTGATTACCTATTGCTGGGAAACTTTGTTTACACTGTAAGTGCAGGACATTTGTCTGGTTTGCATGAAAATGAATCCTTTCATGTGTGCTCTTTCTTTTTTCAAATTTGAATGTGTGCATTTCTAGATTTAAGGGTTGTTTTACACCCTAGTTGTCTTGACTTTTAGGAGATCATTTTATATAAGGTCTAAAAATATCATTTAGATTCACGGACTCAATAGGACTTCACTTGCTATTGTTTTAAATATTCTCTCTTTACTCTTACTGCCTGTTTTCACTTTCTTTCTTTTCTTGTCCCTTTTCCTCAGTTTCATTTTACCCCCATAGTTAATATTCTTGCTTTTGTGAAGTTATAGCAAATATTATAGAACTATTCTTGGGCGTGATAACTAAAATAGGAGAGAAATTTGGAGACAATTTTGGAGAAAGTTTGGAGACATTGAACCCTTTATGACTGTCTGTCTGAGAGTCACTAAGGGGAGCACTCGTGGCAGATACACAGACAGATAGGAGCTCATCCTGCTATCAATGAATGGAAATGCTTTTAAACCATTTTTCCCTTAAAAGTCAAGAGCACTACTACTTGAATATGAATGCCTGAGATCACACAATTAGTGTTTGGTGAAAGTTTACTCCACCTTTCCACCCTGAATTTTCCATCCAATGCTCTTTTCTCTGTACTCCTGTGCCCTAGTCTGTGTTAAAGCTTCTTCTATATGGGAGGGCAACATCCTGTTCTAAATGCTAAATAGCTATCAGTATGGCTGACTCAGTTGGCAGAAAAACTATAATACAGTGTTCAAGTATCGTGTATAAATATAACTGAATGATAGAGAGTTAATTTTGGTAGACAACAGAGGGATTAAAGGTTTTTGCATCTCTGGGGGTCTCATTTCCATTGACATCAATCATTAAAGTAGTAAGAAAAGCAGAAATATGTTTAGGGGTCTAGCAGTTTGTTCTTTTACAACATGAGGGCAAAAACATAAATACAAAAATATTTGATGGAGTAGGTTAGAAATTAATCAGAGTATTCATCATGGATGTCTCCTGAGGATACTTTAAAATATACAGGTCCCAGGAGGGTATTTTTCTTTAATTTTATTTTCAAGCCTTTTTTATAGCTTCAGTGAATTAATATTTATATTTTAATATCAGTTTTTTCATAGAAATTAACTTAAATTACCTTTAGATCTCTCGCTGAGAAAGCCCAACTGTCTCACTTCAACCTAACTTTACAACCCCGCTGAGAAATTCTAAGCAAATGCTATGAAACAAACCCCTAAGTGCCTGAAAGTATGAGTAAACACTTCAAACATTTATTAATCACCAGTGCTAAGCAAACCTCACACTCCCAGCAACACCAGCTATTGAAAAGTACCCAAAATTCACCTGATAGTTACTAACAATACTTTGTTTTATTATTACACTAATAATAATGTTATTATTATTACTATATGCCTTTATAATTACAGTAATAATTGTATTTTTTACCAGTGCCAGGCACTGTTTAAAGTGTTTTACATTTAGTGTTTTATACTCAAAGGAACTCTGTA
>PVIY010046665.1:0-18330 GCA_004026745.1 Myrmecophaga tridactyla | reverse complement strand
GGAATCGAATAGAGTGTTTAGATATAGACCCTCTCATCTATGGACATTTGATCTTTGATAAGGCAGTCAAACCAACTCACCTGGGACAGAAAAGTCTCTTCAATAAACGGTGCCTAGAGAACTGGATATCCATATGCAAAAGAATGAAAGGGGACCTGTATCTCACACCCTATACAAAAGTTAACTCAAAATGGATCAAAGATCTAAACATCAGGTCTACGACCATAAAACAGTTAGAGGAAAATGTAGGGAAATATCTTATAAATCTTATAATCGGAGGTGGTTTTATAGACCTTACACCTAAAGCAAGAGCACTGAAGAAAGAAAGAAAGAAATGGGAACTCCTCAAAATTAAACACTTTTGTGCATCAAAGAACTTCATCAAGAAAGTAAAAAGACAGCCTACACAATGGGAGACAATATTTGGAAATGACACATCAGATAAAGGTCTAGTATCCAGAATTTATAAAGACATTGTTCAACTCAACAACAAAAAGACAGCCAATCCAATTACAAAATGGGTAAAAGACTTGAACAGACACTTCTCAGAAGAGGAACTACAAATGGCCAAAAGACACATGAAAAGATGCTCAACATCCCTGGCCATTAGAGAAATGCAAATCAAAACCACAATGAGATATCACCTCACACCCACCAGAATGGCCATTATCAACAAAACAGAAAATGACAAGTGCTGGAGAGGATGTGGAGAAAGAGGCACACTTATTCACTGTTGGTGGGAATGTCAAATGGTGCAACCGCTGTGGAAGGCAGTTTGGCAGTTCCTCAAAAAGCTGAATATAGAATTGCCATATGACCCGGCAATACCATTGCTAGGTATCTACTCAAAGGACATAAGAGCAAAGACACAAATGGACATTTGCACACCAATGTTTATAGCAGTATTATTTACAATCACAAAGAGATGGAAACAGCCAAAATGTCCATCAACAGACAAGCGGCTAAACAAACTGTGGTATATACATATGATGGAATATTATGTAGCTTTAAGACAGAATAAACTAATGAAGTATGTAACAACATGGATGGACCTGGAAAACATTATGCTGAGTGAGACTAGCCAAAAACAAAAGGACAAATGTTGTATGGTCTCACTGAAATGAACTGACATTAGTGAATAAATTTGGAATATTTTGTTGGTAACAGAGACCATCAGGAGATAGAAATAGGGTAAGATATTGGGTAATTGGAGCTGAAGGGATACAGACTGTGCAACAGGACTGGATACAATAACTCAGAAATGGACAGCACAATACTACCTAACTGTAATACAATTATATTAAAACACTGAATGAAGCTGCATGTGAGAATGATAGAAGGAGGAGGGCTGGGGACATAAATGAAATCAGAAAGAAAGATAGATGATAAAGACTGAGATGGTATAATCTAGGAATGCCTAGAGTGTATAATAATAGTGACTAAATGTACAAATTTTAAAAATGCTTTTGCATGAGGAAGAACAAAGGAATGTCATTACTGAAGGGTGCTGAAAATAGATGGTAATTAACATTTTAAAATGTCACCTTATGTGTGAGACTAAAGCAAAAAATGTTTATTCGTTACAAAATTTATATTTTGACTAGTGCATTTCCTAATATAACTTATGTAGATAGTTTGATTGAACACCATAAGTACTTGGAATCTCAGGTAGGACATGAGATTTTGTTGGTTTGTCCAGAGTGATGCCCCGATGAATCCCAGAGTGATGTGATCAGTGAGTGGAAAAGTATTTGCAAAGCCGCCTTCGAGGAATGGTGAGAATGGGGAGAAATTCAGCTTCCCCAAGTTGAATTCTTGATATTCTCACAAGCAGTGTGGACAACCAAAGCTGTAGGCTGAGCCCCCAGTCTTGGGGTTTGTTCATATGAAACTTAACCCCACAAAGGATAGGTCAAGTCTACTTCAAATTTAGGCCTAAGAGTCACCCCCAAGAGAGCCTCTTTTGTTGCTCAGATGTGGCCTCTCCCTCCAGCCAACACAACAAGCAAACTCACCACCCTCCCCTTGTCTACATGGGACATGACTCCCAGGGGTGTGGACCTTCCTGGTAACGTGGGACAGAAATCCTAGAATGAGCTACAACTCAACATCAAGGGATTGAGAAAAACCCTAGAATGAGCTGAGACTTAGCATCAAGGGATTGAGAAAACCTTCTCGACCAAAAGGGGGAAGAGTGAAATGAGACAAAGTGGCAAAGGCTGAGAGATTCCAAACAGAGTTGAGAGGTTATCCTGGAGGTTATTCTTATGCATCAAGTAGATATCATCTTGTTATTCAAGATGTAATGGAGAGGCTGGAGAGAAATGCCTGAAAATGTAGAGCTGTGTTCCAGTAGTCATGTTTCTTGAGGATGATTGAATAATGATATAGCTTTCACAATGTGACTGTGTGATTGTGAAAACCTTGTGTCTGATGCCCCTTTTATCTACCTTGTCAACAAACGAGTAGACCATATGGAATAAAAATAAATAATAGGGGGAACAAATGCTAAAATAAATTTAGTTTCAAATGCTAGTGATCAGTGAAAATGAGGGGTAAGGAATATGGTAGGTATAATCTTTTTTTTTTCTTTTCTGTTTTCATTTTATTTCTTTTTCTATTGTCTTTTTATTTCTTTTTCTGAATTGATGCAAATGTTCTAAGAAATGATGCAAATGTTCTAAGAAATGATGAGTATGCAACTAAGTGATGATATTGTGAATTACTGATTATATATGTTGGTGTTTTATTTGGTTTGTTAAATTTTTTTAATTAATAAATAAATTTAAAAATATATATATATATATATTCTGTTACTCAAGAACTACTCCCAATATAAAATCTATATCACTCAGAGTACTCCATGGAAAAAGAACAAATGGGAGATATATAGATATAGATTATAGATATAGATATAGCTAGATAGATATAGATATGTAGATATAGATAATGAGATTTATTATAGGAATCAGCTCACATGACTGTGGGGATGGGCAAGTCTAAATCCCACAGGGCAGGCCACAAGCTGGGAATGCTGATGAAGGCTTTCAATGAATTCCCAGGAGAAGTTGGCTGGCTGAAGTAGAAATGAAAATTCTTCCCTCTGATTACTGAAATCATCACTTCTTTTAAGGCCTTCAACTAATTGAATGAGACTTCTCTCATTGCTCAAGGCAATCTCCTTAGTTGACTGTAAATGCAATCAACCATAGATGCAATCATTTTACTAATCATTTAAATCCATGAAACATCCTCCATATTAACAATCAGGTCAGTGTTTGCTTGACCAAACAACTGGACATCATAACCTAGCCACGTTAATACTTTAACTTAACCATCACACAACTGAATCAGGTTGGGATTTAATCCACATCGTGAGAGTCCTTTATAAGCAGAGTGAAAGTCAGCCAGGAAAAGAAGCCATAGGGAACAGCCAAAAGCTGGAGTCAAGGGGACCCAGAAGGGCGAGGAGAAGATGTTGTCATGCACACTGCCATGTGACTGAAAAGCCAAGGACCAAGGATCACTGGCAGCCAAACCGAGAATGGCACAGTCTTTAGGAAGAAGGCATCACTTTGCAGATGCCTCAATTTTGGATTTCTACTAGCCTCAAAACTGTGAGTCAATAATTTCCCCTAGCTTAAGCCAACCAAATGTATGATATTTATTTTAGCAACCAGGATGCTGAAACACATCTCTTTATAAAAGTATCCCTATTAATAAATAAAAATAACTATTACCTCATCACCACCTAATAATCCCAGTGAATTAGTGGGTCTAGGCATTGAATAGTAAGAGCTGATATCACCATAAAAAGAGGGAGCAGCAGACATTAGCTGCCTCTGATGAAAGTGAGGGAAACTGGGGAGGAGGTACAGTGAAATGAGAAGGAAATATGCAGTTTAAGAGTCTTAAAAGATGCAAATTATTTTTTAAACGGGCAAAGTTAAATCATGGTAATCTTGTGATATATACCTGGGTAATAAGACTTTAAAAAGCAGGATAGTAGCTACTTTAGGATGAGGATGTGGTTCTTTAGGATGCGGCATATGGATCTGGTTTCTGGGATATATATTAAAATTTTACTTCCTGTCATGGATCTTGTTAACAAGTATGTTCTCCTTAGAATAGTTCAGTAAGCTATACATTTGTTTTGTCTGATTTTCTGTATTTCTGTTTTATTTTACAATTAAAAGTTTAAAAAAGGAAAAGAAAATTTACATTACTAGCGTAACCTGTCATAAATAGAATGTAAGTGAAAATAAAGTGTTATTAAATTCTATCTATGATCAAGCAGAATTTATCCCTGGTATGCAAGAATGGTTCAGCATAAAAAAACGAATTAATGTCATATACCACATTATCAGAATGAAGGGGGAAAAAGCACATGATCATCTCAAATGACGCAGAAAAGGCATTTGATAAAATCCAGAATCTCTTCTTGATAAAAACACTTAGAACACTAGAAATAGAAGGAAACGTCCTCAACATGATAAAGGGCATATATTAAAAACCCACAGCTAAAATCTACTTAATGGTTAATAACTGAAAGCTTTCCCTCTAAGATCTGGAACATGACAAGGATGCCCATTGTCACCACTGTTATTCAATATTGTACTGGAAATTCTTGTCAGAGCAGTTAGGGAAGAAAAAGAAGTAAAAAGCTTCCAAATTGGAATGGAAGAAGTAAAATTTTCCCTATTTGCAGATGGCATGATCTGAGACACAGAAAATGTCAAAAAAAATCCACAACAAAGCTCTTAAAGCTAATAAATGAATTCTATAAAACGCTGCTAAGAGAAATCAAAGAAGATCAATATAAATGGAAGGATAATCTCTGCTCATGGATTGGAAGACCAAATATCACTAAGACATTAATCCTACCCAAAGCAATTTACAGATTCAACACAATCCCAATTAAATTCCAACTTGTTTTGAAAAAATAAAAAGCCAATCATCAAATTTATGTTGAAGGGTAAGGAGCCCCAAATAGCCAAAACTACCTTGAAAAAGAAGAATGAAGTTGGAAGACTCATGCTATACAATCTTAAAAGTCATTACAAAGCCATAGTAATCAAAACAACATAGTACTGGCACAAGAACAGACATATAGAACAATGTGATTGAATTGAGATCTCAGAAATCAACCCTCACATTTATGGCCAACTGATTTTTGATAAAGGGGCAAAGATCATTCAACTGGGAAATACTAGCCTCTTCAACAAATGGTGTTGGGAAAACTGGATCTCCATTTACAAAAAAAAGGAGGACCCCTACCTCATACCTTGTATAAAAATCAACTCAAAATGGATGAAAAACCTTAACATGCCAGAACTATCAACCCCTTATAAGAAATTGCAGGGAAGCATCTTCAGAATTTGTAGTAGGCAAAGGTTTCTTAGACTTTAAATCCAAAGCACAGGGAACAAAAGATAAAGTAGATAAATGAGACCACATCAAAAGTAAAAACATTTGTGTTTCGAAGGATTTCATCATGAAAGTAAAATGACATCCTATACAATGGGAAAAAATATTTGGAAACCACATTTCTGTAAAGGATTAATACCCTGAATGTATAAAGAAATTCTTCAACTTAACAAAAAGACAAACAACCCAATTAAAAAATGGGAAAAAGACTTGAATAGACATCTAAAGAAGATGTACAAATGGCCAGAAAGCACATGAAAAGATACTCAACATCATTAGCCATCAGGAAAATGTAAACCAAAACCACAGTGGAATATGATTTCGCACCCTTCAGAACGGCACCTATTTTTTAAAAAAACAACAAAACAGAAAATAACAAGTGTTAGAGTGGATGCAGAGAAATAGGAACACCTACTCATTACTGGTGGCAACGGAAAGTGGCACAGCTGCTGTGGAAGACAGTTTGGCAATTCCTCAGAAAGCTAAGGATAGAATGACTATATAACCTGGCAATCCTATTACCAGGTATATAGCCAATTGAAAGTAGGAACTCAAACAGATAATTACACACTGATGTTCATAGCAGCATTATTCACAATTGTCAAAAGATAGAAGCAAGCTAAGTGCCTATCCACTGCTGAATGGATAAATAAAATGTGGTATATATATAAAATGGAATATTACTCAGCCATAAAAAGGAATGAAGTCCTGACACATGTAACAACATGGATGAATCTTCAAGACATCATGTTGAGTGAGATAAACCAGACAAAAGGACAAATACTGTGTGATCTCACTAATATGAAACAATTTGAATAAACAAACACATAGAGTCAAAATTTAGATTATAGGTTACTGGAACTGGGTGGGAATATGGAATGGGAAATTAGGCTTAAAAGGTCCAGGGTTCCTTTTCGGAATGATGGAAGTGTTTTATCAATGGATGGGTGTGATGGTAGCACAACACTGTGAACATAATGAACAGCACTGAAATATATACCTGAATGTGGGTAAAAAGGGAATGCTAGGTTTCAACAGAATAAAAAATTTTTTTAATCCATGGAACTACTGAATATAACAAAAGCATTATGCCAAAACTAAATTCAAACAAGTGGGGGAGGGGTATGGATTTTTTGCAGAAAAAAGGAAATGTCTTCATATAGATTAAGTGACAAAGGCATGTCTGTTTACTTAGGTTGGATTGTATGATGTGTGAATAAAATTGTTTAAAAATGGAAGAGAAAAAAAAGTGCTAGACAAAACGTGGAGAAAGAGATGGACCTATTCACTGTTGGTAGGGAAAGAGAGGTGCAGCCCCTCCAGAGGGCAGTGTGGTAGTTCCACAAGAGGCTGAGGCGTGGGGTTGTCATGTGATCCTGCAACCCCATTACTAGATGTATATCTGGAGAAACTGAAAGTGGGGACAAGAATGGACATCTGCACACTGGTATTTATGGCAGCAGTGTTCGTGATTTGCAATAGACAGAGGTGGCCTAAGGGTACAATGACTGAGGAATGGAAGGGAGAACTGCGGTGTTTACATACAACAGACAACTGAGTGGGTGCAAGAAGAAATGAAGTTGTGAGGCATGCAACTAGGTGAATGAACCTTAAGGACAGAACGTTGAATGAACTGTCAGAAACAAAAAGACAAATATCATCATGCCTCAATCACATGCACTAAGCATAACATACAAATTCAGGGAACTGAATTTGTGAGTATGGGTTGTCAGGTTGGGGCCTATTATAAAGGTTCCTAGACTGTAAGCTCTTAGAGCAGTCACATATATTTAGGAGTTGTAATTGATATCTCTAAATTCTGAGATACTGAGCTATTTGTATATAACCTGGTCGTTCCCTAAAACTTTGGGTATTTGTGTGCCCACCCAAGACTCAAAATTGGAACACTAAAGCTGTAAAAGTCAGCATTACCCCATTCAGCAACTGATTGGAAAAGCTGAAAAAGTGATCAGACTTCATCTAGAGAGATGTATGAAGCTGATCTGGATAGGAATAAGGTAAATTAGAATACCGGATAAAAGATGATATGGCCTATATTTTCAAACTTCAGCCTATGTGCGAGACCAGAGGGAGAGACATTTATTTGCTGCAAGATTTATATTTTGGTTAGCACATTATCTAATTTAACTTGTATGGTCAGTTTCTGAACACCATGATTGCACAGAATCTTGGGTGGGGTGTGAGATCTTGTTGGTTTGTACAGGTTGGTGTGGTGCCCCAATATATTTCAGAGAAATATGGGCAGAGAATAAAAAGGTTTTTGTAAAATTCCCTTGGGAGACTTGGGAGAAAGGAGGAAATACTGAATTTCCCCATCTGGGGAATTCCTGATACTCTCGCAAATATTGGGGACATCCAATTCAGTAGGCTGGGCCCTCAATCTTCGGGCTTACCCCTATGTTCTAGTTTGCTAGCTGCTGGAATGTAATATACCAGAAACGGAATGGCTTTTAAAAAGGGGAATTTAATGAGTTGCAAGTTTACAGTTCTAAGGCCGAGAAAATGTCCCAACTAAAACAAGTCTAAAGAAATGTCCAATCAAAGGCATCCAGGGAAAGATACCTTGGTTCAAGAAGGCCGATGAAGTTCAGGGTTTCTCTCTCAAGTGAGAAGGCACACGGCGAACACAGTCACGGCTTCTCTCTCAGCTGGAAGGGCACATGGCGAACACGGCATCATCTGCTAGCTTTCTCTCCTGGCTTCCTGTTTCATGAAGCTCCCCGGGAGGCGTTTTCCTTCTTCATCTCCAAAGGTTGCTGGCTCATGGACTCTCTGCTTCATAGTGTCACTCTCTCTGAATCTCTAATTCTCCAAAATATTTCCTCTTTTATAGGACTCCAATAAACCAATCAAGATCAACTCAAATGGGTGGAGACATGTCGTCCCTTAATCCAGTTTAACAACCACTCTTGACTAAATCACATCAACCAGGGAGATGATCTCATTACAGTTTCAAATATACAGTATTGAATAGGGATGATTCTACCTTTATGACATGGGATTTATATCAAAACATGGCTTTTCTTAGGGGGCATACTTCCTTTCAAACCAGCACACCCTATGAAGCTTATTCCTGCAAAGGAGAAGCTAAGCCCACTGATAATTATGCCTAAGAGTCACCCCCAGAAAACCTCTTTTGTCTTTCAGATGTGGCCTCTCTAAGCCAACCTGGCAGGTAAACTCACTGTCCTCCCTACTACGTGGGATATGACTCCCAGGGGTGTAAATCTCTCTGGCAACATGGGACCTGAATCCCAGGGAGAAGCCAGGACCCGGCATCATGGGAATGGGAAAGCCTTCTTGACCAAAAGAGGGAGGAAAAAAATGAAACAAAGTCTCAGTGGCTGAGAGATTTCAAACACAGTTGAAAGGCTATCCTGGAGGTATGCTTACGCATTATATAGATAACCCTTTTTAGTTTATGGTGTATTGGAGGGGCTAGAGAGAAGTACCTGAAATTGTTGAACTGTGTTCCAGTAGCCTTGATTCTTGAAGAAGACTGTATAACTATATAGCTTTTACAATGCAACTGTGTGACTGTGAAAACCTTGTGTCTGATGCTATTTTTATCCAGGGTATGGACAGATGAGTAATAAATAAATAAATAAATAAATAAATAAATAAATAATAGGGGAGGAAAAGGGTAAAAATTGGGTCGATGAGAGGGAGGGGTAAGGGGTATGGTAAGTATGAGTTCTTTTTTTTTCTTTTTATTTCTTTTTCTGGAGTAATGCAAATGTTCTAAAAATGACTGTGGTGATGAATACACAGCTATGTGATATTATTGTGAGTCACTGATTGTATAATATGGTTGGACTCTATGTGTGTGGCTATTTCACAATAAAAAATATTAAAAAAATAAAATATGAAACAGGACTGTATAACACAGTGAACCCTACTGTAGACGATGGACTGGACTGCAGTTAATAGCAAAAGTATAAAAATGTTCTTTCTTGCATTATAACAAATGTGTGAAAATAATGCAAGATGTTAATCATAGGGAAGCATATGGGGGGAATACACCTAATACAAACTATGGTCGATGGTTATTAGTATTATTTAAATATTCTTTCAGTAACTACAGCTAAAAAAAAGTACAATTATAAAAAAAAAAGCTATCATTGATTGTACAACTGTTTCACACCAATCAAGATGTGGAGTGCTGTATAGGAATCCTTCATTTTGTGCCTGATTGTTGTATAAAACCACAACTTCTCTAATAAAAAAATTTTAAATAGCAACAACAAAAATCCATGAACTATACTACATAAACAGTGAATCTTAAGTTAAACCACACACTGTAGTTTACAGCAGGAAAATAGGTCTATTTTCTTTGTATTAGACGATGTCAGTGGCATGCCCTTATATGAGACTTCCTTTTTGACTTAATCTAAGTCTTGAGAGAGAGATGTGAAAAAGGAATAACTTTCTCACAGTATGATTCAATGTTATCTCACGCTTGTCCATCAACCACCTAAAATCATATCCTTTATCACTTAAAGTTTTCCCAAGGACCATCTCACATCCTACACATTTAGAATTATCAGTTTATAAAAGGTCTGGTGTGTGAGGGCAAGTCAGGCCTAAGAGGGGAATGAAAAAACAAAAGCTTAGCTCTCCCAGATCAACAGATTCCTTTGTTTTTTTCTGCTCCAACCTTTTCTAAAACTGCTTAAAAGGTTTGCTTTTCCATTATGAGCATTTAAGCAAGTGGCCAATACTAGAATCCATTAAGAGCTGCTTGTCCCTGTCCTAGTAACAAGCAGAAACACTTCACTATGTACTTAACAGGGCACCTTCAGAGCCTGGCAATAATCCGTCTCTGCCTTTACGGCTAATGTAGTCGGAGGTTCTCAAGTGACAAGCAGCCCAGTATCTGAAAGCACAAACAGCAAAGATAACTACCAATGCCCTCCCACGTTTAAACTCTGTATCTTAAAACAAGGTACCACATCCTGAGTTGCTGGCTCATCAACAGTAGCCCGATCTGACCTCAAAGTCTCAGAATAAAAAATACAGCATATCAGATTACATGATAGACTTGTAAAATAAACTTTAATCAGGAAAGAAAGCTGTGAAATTCAGATGAAATTCAATTGCATTTTTAAAACGTTTTTCTAAAACACATTCAAAAAAGACTGATTCTCCTATAAATGGTTTGAGATTGAGTCTTTTTTACCTCATCTTTGCCTCCAAGTTCCCCTACATTAGCTTAAAAGGAACAAAATGTGAGCCAGGACTATTTCTTAATCTTTTGGCATTACTACACACAGAAGATGACAGAGTGAAACCAACCTACAAAGATGAGGTTCAGGCAGGAATTGAAAGGGAACTTGTAAGAAAAAAGGAAACTTAGGGCTGGGCTCCTTTGTCTTCAATGCCTGTATCCTAACCAGTCTCCCTTGAGTCTGGTGACCCCCGTTTCCTTTCCTCTGTCACTATGTCCTGCTTTTTGGCCATTCTCTGTTCTCTTCGTTTTGTGAACCCTCACCTTCCCAGCTTGTCCTTGCTCCTTCCTTTATTCTTATTTTCTCAGCCCCCACATGAATGTAAACAAATACACAGACATACCCAAACCTATTAAATTGTGAAGACAGAGGTACCCCAAGTTCTACTCACAACCTAGGTCTTAAGGGGGCCAGTCTAATGTTTCCTGAGAAAATACACTTAATTCACACTCCTTAAATATACTCTAGGAGAGAGGGTTCACTCTGCGTGTTAAGAATCAATTCCCTGGCTCAATTTCCTATGAACACTCAGTGCAAACGGCCCCTGTCTTCAACACTATTCCAATCATGGGGATTCATGTTTAAATTGGAAGTTTGAGGTCCACACCAGCATCTGATGAAATTAAGATTTTAAAATCCGAAGTAAAAAGTATTAACATTTATCTCCCATTCCAAAAATGGCTATAAGGAGAAAGAAACCTCTATGTATCTAGAACAACAGAATGTGTTTCTCAGATGTAGAAGACAGATGCTGAAATCAGACCCACTGCTTCTTCAGACACCATCCTGCGCTTTAGGCATTTTCCTCAAGATGAGGTGCCCTGGTCCACTGGGCTGTTATTCTGGGCAAGTTCATAGGGGGAGAATGGCTGGGTGCTGGATGGGAGATGAGGGTGGCACTTGTATTTGGTTTGTTCACCCAACCCCTTTACAATCATCCCTAAAGAAATAGGAAAGACTGTTTATACATTACTTACTGCCTGCTTGATATCAGTCTTCACTTGCTCACTCAACATGCCTTCAAAGACAAAGGAGTCACCAAACTTCTCAGCCTACAAGGAAGGTAGGAAATAAAAATCCAGAAAAGGTTGTAGTAACAAGTTTCATAGGTGCCATTTTCTCTACATGCTACTAAAATGATTCTTCTCATCCGAACCAACTTAAGCTTCTCTCATGCCTGCTGAGAGGATTCAGAAATGACTTATAAACAAAATTACTTAATTGGCTTGCCTATTAACTCGGGTCAATATCACTTACCTAGATCATTTTCATTTAAAGCTTGTTTAGTTGATAAGAATGCAGACTAGAATAAATTAACTTTTGAGACCATGACAATTTCTGTTGATGGAAACACATCTCCCCAAGTATGACAAATGACTTTGGAAAATAATAGTATCCTTTACATGTGAAATTACATAATCAAGTTCTGTCCAAAGGACTTAAATTTGACACCGCTAATATTCTAACACATTCTGGCTCTACTAAGGTGTCAGCTGTGCTCATAAATCTCAAATGGACAATTATGGAATCTATATTTTTATGATTTCACTTAAAGATAGTATCTCAAGTTCTCATCCATCTGGTTCTTTCTGACACATCTGACTCCATTTTGAAAATACCCACCACTATCCCTAGGTCTCCATGACTCACTCAGTTTTTCTTTTACATTCTGACTCTTCCTACTTGTTCCCTGAAATATGTGGGCTCTAATTCCAGCCCCTAAAATGCTGCTGCCCCAAGAGCGCTGCCTTTGGTGCCTTGCACTTCTTACTCTACACTGGTAGCTCTGTGGCTCTGTGCAGTTGGGATTACTTGGCCAGCTTGTTAAAATTACAGATTTCTGTACCCCAACCCCAGAGATTCTGATATTGTGGGTATGGGGTGAGGCAGAGGAGTCTGCATGTGCAAAAAGGCTCAGCTCTTGATTCTACCACAAGTGGCTCAAAAGATACACTCTGAGATACACCAATCTACTGTTGAACAACCTCTTTCAATCTCATAGCTTTAACTGCTTTCCAGGACTTTACATTACTCTCAAATCTTTACCTAATTAGATTAAATCAACTGCCTATTGGATCCCTTGATTTCATGCCCCACAAACACCTCAAACTCCTTGTCCAACATCTATCTTGTCTTCACCCTCGCTTTCCTCACTGTATTCTTTTGTGGCACTGCCATGCCCAAGTACTTAAGCCAGTTCGTCACTCTATGAACACTAGAAAACATCTCATGTATCTAGCTTTGGGCTTAACGATGGGGACAGAAGGTGCACAGGAAACAGATGAGGTCCCTGTCCTTACAGTACTTACGTGAAGGAACACAGACAAGTGAAACAAAGAAAGGAAGAAAATAAATACAATTTTACTTCACATTGTTAAGGTAAAGAGTATCAAGAAAAGCCTCCTTTCAATAGAGTAGGCAGGGGAAGCCCTTGAGAACATGACATTTAAGTTGAGATGAGTGAAAAATGGTACAGAACCAACCATGAAAACAGGAGAATACGAAGGGGGAGGGGCGGGGGAAGCAGGGACAAAATTTCAAACAGATATGGGCCAAGTCTCCAAGGGGGAAAGAGTATCAAGTTTTTAAGGAATAGAAACAAGATCCATGGTACCTAAAGGCCCTGCACATAGCAGTCCTTCAATAAACTCTGCTCCATGAATGAACTCAAGAATTGGGCCGTCTGAGGTGAGGGCATGGCTGAGATCCAGGCTACTGTCCCTCATATTCCTGGGCCTCTTTGCCCAAGAAGGAAGCTTCTTTTATCCTTTGCCCCAGCCTGAATTCTGAGCCCCCACCAATAGTGTAGCCTCCCTTTATGCCTAAACCCTCACCCCACAAGCCCTTCCAGGGGGCCCCTGCCAGGCTAAGTCCCTGAATGTAGGACTGTGCCTATCCCAGGATCCAGCAAATGCCGCTGCTCAATAAATATTTGTTGAAAGATCAAGGAAGAAAAAAAAAAGCCTTAGTAAGCAAGGGAAGTGGGATATAAAATGAAGGTGGAGAAACAGAAGAACATAACCGAAAAGCATCATAAGAAATTGTCTTTTTTGTCCAAAGCCGGGGTTCTTAACCTTTCTTGTGCTTAACCCTTTAGCAGTATGGTTAAACTTAAGGACCTTATCAGAATGAAATGCTTACATGTATAAAATGAAATAAACAGGATTACAGAGAAAATGGATTACAAAGAAAACTAGTTATATAATATTAATTTAAAAATCTGTCTAGAGTAACATATATTCTACAGCATAGATAATATATATGATCTAGCAGCAGACCTCATAACTTTCATAACTTAAAATAGGGATAAGTACAAATGATATTTCAAGGTATATGCAAGGTAATATGAAAATATCTGTGACTCTGTTGACGACAAAGTCATAAGTACTGTGGCTACTATTATTATAGTTATTAGCCTACATTCATAACTAAAGGAAATGCTAAATTTCAGTTGGAGGTTAGTAAAAATGAAGATGTTATTTTTTTCCCTTCCATGTTCATAGATAACCTAGTGTCTGTTTATTCTATTTTATCTTCACAGACAATTGTCATCTAAGAGAAATCTTCTTCAAATTTTAGCAGACTATTGAGGAATGTGATATAAGAGTATCCTTCTGAATAAAAACAGGGACTCCACAAATTGAAGGCAAGAGTGAATTCTTGGGATAAGAGAAACTAGGTGGCCTTCAAGACAAGTATATTTCAGAAATGCACAGGCTTGTTTAAGAAACACTCTTAAAAAGAAAGCCTCCCTCTTCCTATTCCCATTTAGGAAAAATATGCACTTTTGGAAACTTGCTTTGTGATTCAAAGACTATAAGATGATGCCTGGAACTGCATTAGTAGAGATTTTTATTAGAGTGGTCAAAGCAATGGAATAAAATCACAAAAAATTCAAAGCTGCATTTCTGCCTCTATCACTCATAAAGCACACAATTCTTCTGAACAACCAAACTGCAATTTACAGAGAAGAAAAAGTAGTCTTACTTTATCTGCTATCTCATCTCAAAAGCTGACTGGACACTGGCACTCGCTCTCTGGCATGTTAAAGCATCACCACAATATAACATAATGGTTAAGAGCACACAGGTCCTTAGCTCATAATGCCTGGGTTTGCATTCCAGGTACATCACCAACTGGCATGTGACTCAGGGAAAATCACTCTTCTCATCCTCTGGTTCCTAGGTGAAAATGACCTGCCTCATGGGGTTGCTTGAGGACTAAAGTAGATGAAAGACCAATCTAATTTAGCACAGTGCCATGGTAAAAAGAGGTCAAACAATGTCAGCTATCATTAAAACATATTTAGAAGTTCTGGAAAGAAACAAGTTTTCCCTTCCTATCACAACCCCATTACCTCTGTCAAATAGAAAGTTGAGTTCACGAACTTCTCAAATTCAGCATTGCTGACTTCATAGGCATCCATGTAAAAGGCATTAATGGCAACTCTCCTAGCAGGTGCTTCCCCATCCTGCTGTATCTGAGGATCATCTGTGCCCATTGTGAACACTCCGGCAGGGATGAGGACCATCTGCGGCAAAAGGAAACACAAGGAAATCAAGTTGTCACAGTAAAAGGAGAGTCTCTGTGACATGCCTGGCACACAGTAAGCACCCAATCGTTAGTAATCCTTCAGCACCATTTGGAAATCTCTGTAAAATTAGTAACGTTGTTCTATACCCCCAAAATTGAACGACCAGTCAAAAAATAAAGTGAAAACTCCTTAGCAAAGTGATTTATTTAGTTAAAACTCTACACGAAGAAAACAGTTTGGCCATTCCTCAAAAAGTTAAACATAGAACTACTATATAACCCAGCAATCCCAAAAGAATTGAAAGCAGGGGCTCTGTAAGCTTTGTACACTGATGTTCATAACAGCACTGTTCACAATAGCCAACAGGTGGAAGCAATCCAGTTGGGAACAGATGAACGAATTAACAAAACAAGGTACATATACACGCAAAGGAATATTACTCAGCCTTAAAAAGGAATGAAATTTTGATAGATGCTACAACAGGATAAACCTTGAAGACATCAAGCTGGGTGAAATTAGTCAGATCCAGAGAGCAGATAATGTATGATTCCACTTATATGAAATAGCTAGAATTCGTAAATTCATAGCGACAGAAATAGAGCAGAGGTTACCAGGGGCAGGGAGCAGAAGGAAGGGGGACTTAATGCATAAAGGATGTAGAGTTTCTGTTTGGGGTGATAAGAAAGTTCTGGTAACAGATGGTGATCAGTATAGAGCAAGATAATGAATGTGATTAATCCCACTGAATGGTGTGCTGAGAAGTGGTTGCAATGGGAAAGTTTACGTTGTATATATGTCTCCAAAATTTTAAAAAAGTGAACAAAGAGACAATGACAATTAAATGCAATACATGATCCTAGACTGGAACAAATAATGGCAGAGAAAAGGTCCAAAGATACATTATTGGGACATATTTAAAAACTCGAATGTAGATTGTAAGCTTTATATCAATGTTAAATTACTTGACCTTGATAACTATAGTAAAGGAGTTTTCACAAATGAGTATTTTTGTTCTTTGGAAATCTACATGGAAGTATGAAGTGTTCAACGAGCATGATGTATATAATCTATTCTCAATTGTTTAGAAAACGGATAGAAAGAGAGCCAGAGGGATGGATGGATGGATGAATAGAAAGATAATAGATGGACAGATAATAAAAATAGAGAGAGACAGAGACAGAAAAAGAAAGAGAGAGGGATGGATGACTGGATGCTTAGTAGATTATATAGATAGAACGATATAGCAATTGTGGTAAAATGTTAGAAGTTGGTGGATCTGGGTATTAGGGTGAGGGGTATGTTGGAGTTCTCTGTGTGGGTTTTACATTACTTTTGTAACTGTCCTGTATGTTTGAAATTATTTCAAAATAAAAAGTTTTAAAAAGACTACATGACACAAATTTGTACATGTATGAAAATAAATCTGGGATAAGGTACCAAGTGATGAGTAGATGGAGTAGTACTTTTTAATTTATAGACATAGATTTTTTTCCTTTAACATGCAGTTGTTTCTTCTGAATTATTTTTAAAAGCAAACATAAAAATGCCACAAATATCTTTAAATATCCACTGAATGAATTTTGGCTTCCAATAATAAAAGACTTAAATCACTGAAATAGAAAATCTAAAACTTCTACTAAGGGGCGGTGTCTAGTAATTCCTTATCAAAACCATAACTGCAGGCAGGCCATGGCAGCTCAGCAGGCAGAGTTCTCGCCTGTCATGCCAGAGATCCGGGTTTGATTCCCGGTGCCTGCCCACGCAAAAAAAAAAAAAAAAACATAACTGCAATTACTTATTTACTATCTACCTTCCCAGATGAACTCTAAACTCCAAGAGGGCAGGGACTGTAGTTGCCTTGTTCCCAGCTGTATTAACGGCAACTAGAGCAACAGGTTCTGAGGATCACACTGAAATTTTTCAGTTAAAAAACACAAACCCATGCTCAACATCATTAGTCCTTGAGGAAATGAAATCAAAACCAAATGAGATTGAAAAAGTGATCAGACTTTGTCTAGAGAAATGAAGCTGATCTGGATAGAACTAAGGTAAATCAGAATACTGGGTAAAGGATGAGATGATCCATATTTTCAACCTTCAACCTCTGTCCAAGACCAAAGGGAGAAATGCTTATTTGGTACAAAATTTACATTTTGGGTAGCACATTATCTAAGTTAACGTATATGGTCAGTTTACTTGAACACCATAATTACATGGAATCTTGAATAGGGTATGAGATATCTTTGGTTTGCACAGGTTAGTGTGATGCCCTGGTATATCCCAGAGTAATATGTGCAGAGAATAAAGACATATTTGCAAAGTCCCCTTGATGAACTACGGAGAAAGGAGGAAATATTCAACTTCCCCACCTGGGGAATTCCTGATATTCTCACAAGCAGTAGGGACAACCAATCCAATAGGCTGAGCCTTTTACCTTGGAGTTCACCCCTATGAAACTTATTCCTGCAAACGATAGGCTAAGCTTACTTAAAATTAGGCCTAAGGGTCACCCCCAGAGAACTTTTTTGTTGCTCAGATGTGGCCTCTTTCTCTAAGCCAACTAGGCAGGTGAACTCACTGCCCTACCTGCTATGTGGGACATGACTCCCAGGGGTGTAAATCTCCCTGGCAATGTGGGATAGAACTCCCGGGGTGAGCGGGGACCCAGCATCAAGGGATTGAGAAAACCTTCTTGACCAAAAGGGGAAAAAAGAAATAAGACAAAATAAAGTTTCAGTAGCTGAGAGATTTCAAACAGAGTCAAGAGGTTATCCTGAAGGTTATTTGTATGCATTATATAGATATTCCTTTTTAGTTTATGGTGTATTGGAGTGGCTAGAGGGAAGTACCTGAAACTGTTGAACTGTGTTCCAGTAGCCTTGCTTCTTGAAGATGATTTGTAATGATACAGCTTTTACAATGTGACTGTGGGATTGTGAAAACCTTGTGTCTGATGCTCCTTTTATCTAGGGTATGGAAGGATGAGGAAAAAATATGGATAAGAAATAAACAATAATGGGGGGACAAAGATTAAAATAAATTGGGTAGATAGAAATACTAGAGGTCAGTGAGAGGGAGGGGTAAGGTATATGGTATGTATGAGTTTTTCTTTTTTCTCTT
>PVIY010046664.1:0-18318 GCA_004026745.1 Myrmecophaga tridactyla | reverse complement strand
TATGCTTGGAGAACGCGAACCTCCAAAGAAGAAAGAGAAAAAGAAAAAAAAGAAAATTCCTGAACCAGAAGAAGAAATTGAGGAAGTAGAAGAAAGTGAAGATGAGGGGGAAGATCCTGCTCTTGACAGCCTCGGTCAGGCCATAGCTTTCCAGCAAGCCAAAATTGAAGAAGAACAGAAAAGATGGAAGCCCGGTTCAAGGGACCCCTCAACATCAGATGATTCAAGACGCCCAAGGATAAAGAAAAGCACATATTTCAGTGATGAAGAAGAATTTAGTGATTAAAATTGATATTTATTACGTAAAAAAATGTTAAAATTAAAAAAAAATCTTAAGTATAAAGTTCAATTGGAGACTAAAGATTACTGTTAGAACTTTACACATAAGAACCCTTGATACTAAGCCACAAGTTTGGTTTATTTGGGCATAAAATTCCAACCGAACTCCAGATTTGAGAGTCATTTGGATGGACAAATGGTTTCTTGTGGTGTTTTAGTCTAATAAAACTGATGACAGAAAAGGGGGGAAAACTATCATATAGCAGGCAAAATGAGAAGTATCTTGTATCCCAGGTGTGGCTTCTTCAGTGAACCAACCTCAATGCATTATTGATTTGACAGAGCCTCTTACTTCAATGATGTCCGTCTCAAAATGGCTCCAAATGACTTCTGTACTGCAAAATAAAGCAAAACTCTGGAATCCAAAAAAAAAAAGAACCTTTGATACTGAATAGTTTTCTTCTATAAAATAATTCACATGACATTGAAAAATAATTTTAAATATCATGTTTCTATCCATCTTAGAGTAATAAAATCAAGATTTAATAATAACCATTAATCTTGAAAACAACTCATTTTTAATAAGAAAACTTAATACTATTACAGTAATACTATCATCCCAAGAAAGAAGGTAGAAATTAAAAAGCTCATTATAAAAGCTTTATTCACATGTGATTGGCTTGCATTAATACTTTTGAAATAAGTTTAATCCTTAAAACAAAAACTTCATGAAAAGTGAATGATTTATTGTTATAAATGTTAATAAAGTTTTCAAGAAAAAATAAAAAAAAAAAAAGTCCATTCACTTTTGGTGTCCCGTATGCTTTCCGAGAGATGGCCAAAAGAGACACCACAAGAGCAAGAACAGTTATGCTCACAGCTAACCATTATCGAGTGCCTTGGAGGTGGGCATCATTAGTATCTCCATTTTACATAGGAAGGAACCGAAGAGAGGTTAGAAAACTTAATCATGGTCACACAGCTAGTAAATGGCAGAGCTGGACTTGAGCCCCAGCCTGACAGCCTTCAGATCCCCAGACTTAATTAAACAGAGAAGGAAAAGAAGAACTGCAATTGGAATGGGGGTGTGCATCTGAATCCAAAAGAAGAAACAGAGCAAACATGATTGATTGGTTGCCATTAGAAACTTTGAAAATAAAGGCAGAGAGTGCTGATATTTTACGTGTTGTATGTGTGCCTTGTTCACCACCATTAGTAATCACCTGCCTTCCACAATACTTGCATTTGAGCTGTCCCTCGTGCATTAGGACTTTTCCTACCGATATTAGGACAGATGGACAGTGGTAAATGACTGCCTCTTAAAACCCCATTATGCTGTAGCCTGGAATGAGGGTAAATGTCTGTGAATGTCGACAAGGACTCAAAGATCCCAGGGGCTTGCTGCTGTGCTCATCTGCTCCTGTGCATAAATATTTAACACTTGCCCTTTTTTTTATATTTATCCTAGGGTTTTTTAACCTTATCTTTCAGTAGTGTTTTACCTATGGGAAATCATTTATAAGAGCCAAAAACTTAATACATGATGAGCTGGTAAAATGACAAGCCCTTGGAATGGCTCGTACATGCCTATTTTGCACACATGCAAGCTATTTTAAATGGAATTGGGTAACAAATTTTTACATTTCTCAATGTTTATATATTTACATGTCATTTACATAGGATTTTAGGGGGGCATTGGCTCCAGATTTTCCATTTCACATTCAGATATTGCAGGTCCAGCTCCAGACCACAATAAGCGAGTATCGCAATACAGCTATTTGCAATTTTTTTTGGATTCCCTGTGCATAAAAAAGTTATGTTTATATTATACTGTAGTCTGTTAGGTGTACAACTTAGCATCATATCTTAAAAAAAAAACACTGTACATAACTTAATTAAAATGTGACACAGAGACACAAAGTGAGCACAAGCTGTTGAAAAAATAGCACCGAAAGACTTGCTCAACAGAGGGTTGCCACAAACCTTTAATTTGTGGGAAAAAAAACAAAAAACGCAATATCTACAAAGCACAATAAAACAAGATGTGCCTGTATTCCAGTCCTAGCTCAGGGGGAGGCCTCATTTTAAGCTGGGCACCAACCCCAAATTATATTAAGATATAAGCAGCCCTGAGGTACCTTGATGTACATAGCAATCAAATACTGCAGAACTGGGCTATGTGTTTTTACAGCTGTTTTTAGATTAATTCCTTGGTATATCTTATAATCCTGGGATAGTTACTAGCCAAGTAAATTAAGTAAATCAGGCTGCTTAGAGCTACTTTACAGTTTCTCTCCCCTCCCACCCCCGCCCCCAGTAAAGAACTCTTGGTGAAGGTCTCTCTGAGGAAGCAATAAAGCACGAGTGGTTTGAACTCTGACTTTGAAACCAAGCTTCTAAAAGGGTTTGAATCCCAGCTTGGCCATGCTCTGTCTGACCTGGGCTAAACCACTTCTTCTCTCCCTGGCCTCCATCTCAGTGCCTCCGAAATAATGAGGCACACGTCACCCTTGATCCCTGGGGCCTCAGGTCCCTGAGGGAACTGATGAGCTGATTGCCATGAGGTGGTCCCAGAGTCTTGAAATGGGAAGAGCCTTTCACGGGAAGCCTTCCTGGAAGAGTACCTCTTTGTGACCATGCTTTTCCCCAAACGTGATTTTTCCTTTCATTTTATTCTCAAAACCACGTTTGTACCTATTTAACCTCTAGTTTTAAACTTTGAAAATTTCACACATATTAATGAAATTTCATCAGATTTTTCATGGGCATTCAAGGACTGTTCTTCCAACAGAAAGCAAAATTGGCTAAACACTACTCACCCCGTTTATCTAAAATATGTGCCAGTTTAAAACTGTTGTGTAGCCCAGAAAAGCCATGTTCTTTAAGCCTGATTCAGTATTGCTAGGTGGGATCTTTTTGATTCAGTTGTTTCTATGGAGATTTGACTCACCCAGTTGTGGGTGTGACCTTTTGATTAGGTGGTTTCCATGGAGATGACTCTCTTCCCATTCAAGGTGGGGTCACTCATTTGAGTCTTTTAAGAGGGGCTTTTGGAAAAAGCTTCAGCGCCCATACAGAGAGAGAAACATTTGGAGATACAGAAAGAAAATGCTCCCAGAAAAGCTGTTTGAAACTAAAAGCCAAAGGACCAGCAGAAGCTAACCATGTGCCTTCCCAGCTGACAGAGGTGTACTGGACCCATTACCCTTTCTGGAACCAGGGTATCTTTCCTTGGATGCCTTAGTTTGGACATATTAATGGCCTTAGAACTGTAAATTTGTAGCTTAATAAATTCCATTTTGAAAAGCCGTTCCATTTCTGGTATATTGCATTCCAGCAGCTTTAAAAAACTATGATAGGTGTCATCCTATAATCCTAAATATGTTAAAATTAATGAGATTCCAAGTTCAAAGTACAGTTTTGAAATATCAAAGAAATATCTTGTCAATAATTGAAAATTTGTTAAAGGAACTATTCTAGATGATTAAGAATTCTCAACAGTAAAAAAAATCCAAAGGCCACATGTAATTTTATACTGAGAAGTACATTATAGATGACAAAATAATTTTATATGTATATTGATAGGATTTATTAGCAATCATTTCATTGCCTATCTTTCATTTATAAATATAAATGGAAAATTATTCCAAGTAAGAGGCTGTCACTTTCAGTAATTATTGTTAGTATAGTTTTAGGAGAGTTGATTTATGGATTGCTATAAAGAATGTGTATGTGTATATATGTCTGTGTATCCCCTCAACAGATAAAGATATTACCTTTCAACTAATCTGAATTTCTCCCTTCACTGAAAAAGAAAGTGCTTTTCATAACTAATTAGTTCCCATTTTTTAGTCTGTATTTTACCCTGAGACATTTTCAGGGTCACATTCCGAATGTGTGCACAGATCAGGATTAAAATTCAGACTTGTGACTCTGACTCCCCGTTCCTGCTCTACCCCTGTGAAACTGCAGTGTCCGATTACCTTGGGGCTGTTTGAAGGCCTCTTCTTCCCTTCCATGTATTCATTTATTCAGTAAACATGAGTACCTATTCAGACAGGGTGCAAGGCCTGGATAGTGCACAATCCAGATAAGGTTAGCAATGCTCCTGGGTAGGTAACAGGGACACCAGTCAGAAATGTCTCCTCTGAGAAGGTAACATTTAATCTGGGCCCTGACAAATGGGTAGAGGTGAGTTAAGGTAAGTGGGTATCCTGGGAGGGGAAATAAACTGAGTGGTGATCCTGAGTGCAAAAGAGCTAAGCATAGTCTGGGAACCAGAAGAAGATAATGGGCTGTTTCTGTTATTTAGTATAGGCATCCCTGTACAGTCCCTTTGACACGAAAGTCAAGACGGTAATCTCTTATCAGTGCAGCTCATGAGACCTGGAGCTACCAGAGCTTCTCGGAGAATTAAGTTTAACAAGCAACCTCACTATTATTTCTTTTATTAATATCAGTATTATTTTTTTTGGAGGGGGAGGAAGGTGTTGCGGAGGGGTGTGAGGAGGAAGAGACTAAGGGAAAGGCATGATTTGGCGCCCAGTTTTGGGGCCTGACTTTGCTCACAAACTCCAGGACATTGGGCACTGCCAATAGAAGGTGAGCAAGACATATTTCTCTACCTTGAAATATTTTTCCTCAATGGAATTTTCTATCTCTGTCTCCTGACTTCTTCCAAACAATGATTAAAAGGAATGTGTTCATAAACCAAGCAGTCATATAAGCATATATAAAATTTAGTTAAGTGAACCCAAGGCCCTTTTTTTGGTTGTTTTTTTATTTTACTTAACCTGGGGCAGTAAATTCACTGGACATTGATATCCTACAATGTTGGCCATAACGCCACATTGATCCACAGTTCTCAGGGACAGGCCACACATCTGTTTTCTGCTCATTGGCACTTTAAGTGAAATCCCGATGTGATTGTTTATTGGTAGCCCAATTAGCTACTTTAATTATCTGTTCCAAAGTCCAGGTCGAGATGTTTATCATCTCAACTAGACAGTGACCACACATATAGCTTGCTAGAAGTGGTTTAACTGCTCAAAGAATAGAAAAATCTTAGTACATTCTTGTTTTGTTAAGAAAGCAAGGTTTTTTAAAATGAGTGCACATAAAACATATGTTTAAGTTGCTGTAAATTTTTTTTCAGCTCAAACACACACATCACAGCAAAGCTCACCTATCACCCAGTTAGGAATACCTTTAAAGTACAAGCCTCAAACCTACTCAGCAACCCAAAAAATAAGGCTCTTGTAGACCATGGAGTTTGTCTCCACACTGGGAAAAGTCCCATCCCCAGAAAGATAAATGATGACGAGTTCATTCCATCCATCTCAGCGTTTTCCTCTCACATGTAGCACCATTTTTCCATAAAGTGATCCAAAATGGCCCTCTTGATGGTCTCATTCTTCATGTCCATGGTGTGAGAATGTATTAGGATTATTTTATGTAACAGCAAGTCCTGGAGTGGTTCATTGAGTGGCCCAGAGACCTCCTGGCTCCAGCTTAGCAGTGTCCAACTGTAGGAAAAACAGAGTTCCTACCTTGGGCCTTCTTTCAAGAGTACTCTTGGGTCTCTCAAGAGTAAGGAGACCTTTTCTGGAAAGTCCAGTCATCCTCCCCTCTCGTCACATCTGCCAGGGCTGTATTAGTTGACCATGCCCAAGAGGGTCACTGGCTGGTCGGTAGAGACCACCATAACCACCACAACAGGCTAAATCAACCAGGACTGATGCTGGTCCTTAAGCTATTGAGATACTGTACTATTTTGAATGTCACTCCAGTTTGAGTACATTTCTAAAATTAAACCTTTCTGAGAAAATACTTGGTTCCTCTTAACTTCTCAGTCCTTCCAGGTCTACTCATTTGTGTCCACCCTTGGGTTCTGCTCTGCCCATACTCTTAAGGCACACTCTGGCCCTGGGAAAGGAACACTCCAAGGAGCCCACCTCAGAAGTTGACTCATTTAAATGAACTGTGAATAAGAAAGCCATTTTTAAATGAAATATGCTCGGCTGGTAAAAGGAGCTGTTACTGAGTAACTGTCCAGCCCCACTCTTCCTACTGGAGTCCCAAGCATGGTGCCCCGACCCTTTGCCTAGAGGTTTCCAGAATCTATGGCCAGAGACTAATCCTTTGACCCCCATTCTCCTGGCAGAGCACATGCTCCCTGAAACCAGTCCCCATACACTTTGTCCCAGGCCTGCATGATCAGCATCTGCCGGCTTCCTCTCTGAGCCTCCCGACTCACACTGACTCCCCAGCCCTTCCCCAAATCTGTCCTTCTCTATCATGAAGATGTTTGGGCAGCCATTCTAAAGGCATGTACCCCTTGCTCAAAGATTCTTTTTGCAAGATAATCTGAGCCTTCAGATGAAAATGCACCAGATTTCAGGGGCCCAGTGTTCTCCCTTCTTCAAGTTCCAGCTCTGCCTGGTCCTCCTTGGCCAAACGAGCTGGAAATGGTGGCTTTGAACAGCATCCGATAATACCTATTATCTCTGCACACACCTTTTACCCAGTGGGAATGATCAAGCAAATGTCTGGGTTTGCATTCTGTGCCCTCCCTTTCCCAGCTCTATGACCTAGGACAAATTACTGTTTGATTGCCCTGAATTTCAGTATTCCCAGTGATGAAAAGTGAAGATAGCAATACCTGCCTCAGAAGATTACATGAGATATTTGATGAATGAAAGTACCTAACACAGGCCTGTTCTTCATTCTCAAAAAGATATAATCCCCTTCAGGACAGGGCATCAGTAAAGGATCCCTTGGCACTTAGCACGGTTTATATACTTAACAGGCATTTATTGACTACTAGGGGAGAGGATGATGCTAAGCTGACATCCTAGTGATATATGAGCAAATGAGACATACCCTGTGCTCAAAGAGCTCACAATCTAATGAGGCAGAAAATATAAATACCACTTGTGACAAACACCATATGCAGAGAAAGGATATCAGAATATTTTGAGCAGTGACAGTATCAAATTTATGTTTTAGAGGAATTGCAACAATAAGAAAAAGGAATTATAGGGAGTTGGTAATGGAGGCCTGCTGTCCACGTAGACGCAAGTAAGAGAGATTTGTGGACAGAGGGAAGGGAGTGACAATGGGAATAGAAAAGTGTGGCTCAATCTAGAGGTCTTTTAAAAGTTGAACATACTGATTTGGGGACTCAAGAGAGAGGTCCAACTTAGCAATACAGATTTGGCATTAGCTTTGGTAATGGAGCCATGTGCATAAATGTATAAATGAGATCACACTGTGTGGGTATTAATTAAAGGCATGTTGATGGCCTTCCTTGTGTTTTATACAGATTCATTATCAACATGGGTGAGAAATGAAGAAACAAAATGTTCAATCTTTTCTCTGCCTTTATGGCCATCTCACCTGTGATTTTTTCCCCCCTCGTACTTACTAAGATTAATTCTCTTTTGATGAAGCGTTTTTTACTCTGTGAACAGGAGGACAGCTATAGAAGAGAACAGCGAGCCCCACACCCACACCCCTCCCCACTACGATGATGAAAAGCACAGACTCTGGTGTCAGATGGACTCTGGGTTTTAGTTCCGGCTTCACTTCAGGCTTGGCTCCCCCACATATGAACCTGAGCCAGTGTCCTTTTTTTTTTTTTTACATGGGCAAGTACCAGGAAACGAACTCAGGGCTCCGGCATGGCAAGCGAGAACTTTGCCACCACACCACCATTGCCCAAGCCAGTTTCCTAATCATTATAACCCTGAGTTTCCTCTTGTGAAATGGGAATGATAGCATTCCCTGCCTCACGGTGTTGGTACACGATTTAAATGAGCTATTGCACTCACACTGGTCAGCACCGCCTGGCCCATACCAAATGGTCAACAGATATTAGCTGTTGGTATCTCCACTTATCGTAGCCTTTTCTTTCCTTTATTCAAATTGAGAGGGAGGGAGGAAACCGTGAGAAGGAGCAGGAAGAGCTTTCCTCAGATGTCAGCTAGTATGAGGAATTCATGAGTAAAGCCAGAATGCCAACACTTTGTGTATTTAAATGACCGGTTGGCATTCGTCCCAGGGTTTTCCTATATTACTGTCTCCGTAGAAATTGTGTTCCAGCTCCAGACCGGTGATAGCCTTTCTGCTTCTCAGATGCCTTCCCAGGGAGGGGGATTTTCTTTTCTGGGGGGGGCCACCCCATCAAGCCACCTCATTGTCTGGATTTATGCTAGAAATCCTGTAGCTTGGACCTGCTTGTGGTGCCTCATCGTAGTATCCCAGCACATCAGGCCTCAAAGAGAATCAGAACTCCCCCAGCCCAGCCTTGGCCCAGATGCCAGATGAGAAAGGATCGAGACACTCAGCAGGGAAGACCCTCAGCTTCCCAAGCCAGCACTGCACTCCAGCTCATAAAACACACACCTACCCCTGCTTCCAGACAATTCCAGCTTTGCTTTAGAATGCTGAAGGTGTTTCCTAGCCGCTATGGCCACAGGTAGCTGAGGTTCTCTGAAAAAGACCTGAAGAAAAACCCTGTGATTTCCTATCTCATATGACAATTTCACTTTTTTTCATACATGATATGTTTGTTATATTAAGCCATTCCTGATCCTTATCCAAGCTGAGAGTAGTCTACCCTGTCACCAAAACTAAGCCTACACATCAAAGCAAGGGTGACCAGCAAGGGCACAGTGAGATGGAGGGAACCCAGGGGACAGCCGTCGGGACCTGGGGAAGCCTTGGACAGCTTTGTCTTAGGGAAACCATCTCAGAGACATTAGCTTTTCCTGACACACCCTTGGTGTAAGTCATCCTGACCATGTGGTTACATTAGATCTCCTTTACCCCCTCTCTAAGCGTTTCTTTTTCTAGGATGAAGTGGCTATTCTGGGAGGAAAGCAATTTGATGTCAGGAGCGCCTGTAAGCCTGGGGAATTGGGACTCAGAGGCTTGGAATTGAAGCCCAGCTGCTGGTGGAAAATACACTGTGAATATTTTATCCTGTAATGCATATATAACATTAAACAGAATCCAAATACATAAATCACTTATACAATAGCCGTTAAAAGCCACCTTCCAGCATTTCAGGACCTGGCTGCCAGAATTACTTGCAAAGTCCTCTATTGCCATCTGCAGGCAGAATGTTTTTATTTTGCTCTTTAATATTTTCAGTTCCCCTTAGCCACTTCACAGTTCTTTAATACTCAGGTTTTTCTAGAGTAAGACTTTCCACCCCAGAGTGAAATGCTGTGTGTCTTTGAAGACTGGAAAGTAGTACTCTTTGAAACTCTGTAAGGACAGAGAGAACAGGACGGACAGAGGTCTTTTGCCCAGCTCCGTGTACATATATGGGCCCTCTGAACTGAGGCTCCATCCAGCCTGACTCTCCAGGCCAAGGACTTATAATGGGTCCTGTCCTCACAGAATCCACATCATAGTCACCAATACATCACATCAAAGAAAGGGGAAGTGTTAGTATCACCAGTAAAACCTGCCCATCCATCGGCAGGCGCTCACAGGACCATCTCCAGTGGAGAAGCTTCACCCTGCAGGTTGCTGCTTCTCACAGAGCCAAAAGGAAAATTTGATCCTCAATATAAGACATAGCTAAAGGATTATCAGGTAACCTTTTTGGGGTTTTGTTTCTTTGTTTGTTTGGTGGTGGAATTTCGTGGTTTTTTTGTTTGTTTGTTTTGTTTTGTTTTGGCATGGGCAGTTTCCAGGAATCAAATATCAGGTAACTTTTTGACATGAACTACAAAAGAGCCTCCCTCTGGATGACAACAGTGTGTGCACACAAGACGTAAGACTCTAACAGGAGGCCCACGCTTATGTAGCACTTAGATTCCTCATTTAGCCGTAGTCGCTGAGCCCTAAGGTATAGCACTTGAACCTTTGCAGGCAAGTCACCGGCATCACCAAGGAGATAATCTGAGCATGAAGTGGCACCACTGGGGTCTTACTAGCTCTGAAACGAGGCACGTGGCCACCTGGCTCTTTGCCGTTTCATGGAAGGCTGGATGGAGGAGATCCAGATTGGAGCCCGTGGTAAGCTGGGCACCGAGCAAGGAGATGGGCACTGGGCAAAGGAACAGCAGGTGGAAACCTGGGCTGCTGCACTCGTGACACAGCTGCCGTGAGATGTTGGCGGCTGGAAATACCTGAAATGACAGAGCTCATTTTAGTCAAAGGCCCTAAGAGATGCTGTCATTTACCATCAACTGGGGAAAATTCAAAAGCAAATGGCCTCTCACTTTACCCATCTACTTATAGAAAGAAGTGTGAAATGGTAGAAATGAAAATTTGGGAAATCTGACAAAGACTAAAAACCCAAGGGCCTTATGTATTAGTTATCCATTGCTGCATAACAAAGCACCCCCAAAACTTAGTGACTTAAAACAACAGATTTACCATCACTCATAGCCTCTGTGAATCAGGGATTCAGTGAGGATGGCTCATCTCTATCTTTTCCACAATGACGGAGACCTCAGGTAGAAGGTTTGTAGATGGAGCGCTGGAGTCATCTGAAGTCACATTGACTTGTCTGGTGGTTGATGCTGGCTGTTTGTAGAGCCTGGCTGCAGTTCTCAGCGAGAATGCGCACATACAGCCTCTCCAATGGCCTGTACTTCCCCACAGTGTGGCAGGTGGGGTCCCAAGAGAGGGAGCAAAGAGGCCACACTGCCGTTGCGACCTGGTCTCAGAAGTCTTCCACTGTATCATAAAGGTCACGGCAATTAGAAAGGTCAGCTCTGGAAGATTGTAAGACTGATATGTGGGCTGGCATGTACATTAGTACGGCTACCTTTGGAAAACACCATCTGCGATACCTTATTTCAGGTATCTGAAACCCCATTATGAATGAGTGCAGCATGTCATAGGCCCTCAGAGATCACTGGATAGCTTGTAATAGATGAAGGGGTAGGTGTGTGGAGAGGCTTTAATTCTGGTTCTCTCTCCAGCTTAATACCCACTTCTGGAAAACAAAAAGACTGAGCTCTGAATCAGTGACAGTCAACCTTTTCTTGTGCACCAATGTACATGCCTCAGTGGTAGTAGGGTCCACTACACTGGTTAAGGAGTGATGGTGAAAGTTTGGAAAAGTCTCCCTTGAAAATTCTCATTGCTCCTCACCCTCCTCCAGTTGAGAATCCCTGAATTGCACAGTCTCTAAGGTCCCTTCCAGCTCACATCTTCATGTCATTGAGAACCTTTGGCCTCTGGAGGTTTGTTTCCTGTTTTCTAAAGCAAAAGACTTACAGAATTATCGGTTAAATTTTGTCCAGCCCTCAGATTGTTTCCTTTTGGCATGACAAAGGTCCTCTCCCAGTCCTCACTAATTCTCTTTTGCTCCCATGGAGCTGCAGAAGAGAGCCTGTGTTTGCAGGTTCCTACCCAGGCTCTTTGAGATTTCTTCCTCTGTGTAATGACAGAATCGGGTCGTGGGGCCCTTGGCTAGAGTCAAACCATTTACAAGTGAAAAAACCTGAGGTCACAGGGCAAGTTTGTGGCAAATCAGGCTAAAATGCTATTACCTCCGGTAGTGTGCTTCTGTTTGTGTGACATCACCTTTTTAATAGGAAATATGCAAATGTGTGAGCTGTAGGTCACACTGCCACCCCATTTCTGCCATCTCCATCATTCCCAGGCGGGGCTATCTTCTTCTCTATAATTCCAGAAAGGTGACCAAGGCTCAATTAATTTTTGTAAAAATACAGATTTTTTTTCAGACATGAGAACATTATATTAAAATGGAAAATTGAAATATAACTAAATATAATTACGATCATACATAAAAAGTCTTGGGGTGGTATGAAAGGAGACCAACAGTGTTTGTATACTTGTAGAACTAGGTATTTTAAATATATTTAATCTACTGAGTTAGTTACTTAGCAGGTCAATGGTGGAAGAAAGCTGTGCTTCTAAATTACAGTGTAGGAGAAAGGAAAGGAGCTACATTTTGGTTTAAATTTGAGTTACTTTTCTTTTAAATTCATTGACCTCAACTGTGAAAATAGTAACAATCTTTCATTTTTCATTTTAAAATGTGACATTTTTAACAGGCATTTAATTGAATGGGTAAAAGCAGAGGAAATGACCAGCAGGGAAATGCTAGGCATCCCATGTTCAACAGCTGCAAAGCAAGGTGAGGCCCAAGATAATTCTTTTCTAAGCCCAACTTCATGCTCCAGAAAAAGGATCTTCGGCCACAGGCTGTAGATACCTGGAAAACACTGTGAAGCACATCTTCATTTAAACAATACATAGAATACAACATAGTTTGTTGCGACTTTTAAACCACCCTCCTTCAACATTCAGGGACTCATTATATACTCAAAGTGCCTCCTCTTTAAAAAAAAAAAAATGCATTGTGTAATATTATACACAAGTGTGGCAGTGGTGTCAGATGCAAGTGAAATGCTACTGTTTTAAAACCAACTAAACATTGACTTTTGTGAAACATCCTCAGTCACCTACTCGAGTTTGTAGTTTTTTACAAGTACACTGTGACCTACTGTTGTGAGTAGGACTTGATAGTCTATTGCCTAACCTCAAAGTGCATTCCATCGTTAATCACAGTTCTAGGTGCAATACATTTCGTCACCAGCCATGAGATGGTTTAATTTCTCTGATAACTGGAACTGAAATGCAGTGAGGGCCATGGACAGATCTCAGCTTTGGGGCCAGCAGGCCTGGGGAGTTACTGCTCTGCAGCTTTCTGGCTGTTGTCATGTAGAGCAGGTTCCTTATCCTCCCCAGCCCTTCTCATCCCTAAATCAGAGATTGTGATACCGATTTCTTAGCAATATTTTTACCACGGATTACTCTTAATTACATATATAAGTACCTAGCATAAGAGCTTGGAATACGGTAGGAACTCAAATGAATATTAATGTTATTCTTCTTTGGGGATTAAATGCCTTCCAGCTTTATCTGTAGCAACCAATTTGAAGTTCTCTTCTGATTGCCCAAAAGACAGTTTCTGTAAGACTTTAAAGTATTAATGTGATTGTGAAGAGCAAGATGTCTACAGCTAAAATATCTATCTCATTTCTAACTCAACTTTTCATAAGTATTTCTGTCACTTGGTTCTGCTTAAAGTCTCAAAGAACTCTTCCCACCCTTGCTTTTGCTTTTTTCTCCTTTTTACCCCTAATCATAAAGTCCAGAGTCAAGGCTGCCACCAGGTTTGCTTGTTTTGGATCTGGATGTTTTTGTGGGTTGCCTTTGGGGAACATATTAGGGTTCTTTATGTAGCATACAAAGTTTTTTATGACTCAGTCTGAAAAATCACTCATAAAAACCACTCACTAATTATTACTGATCCCAAGGACTTCAAGAGAGGAAAGCTATTTAATATTTGTGATGATTGAGTTCATGTATTAGAAGAGAGAATTTGCATCTCCACTTCAGCCAGAAACCCTTGATTGGAGTTACCAACTTGTGGCCTGCCCTGTGGAATTTGGACTTGCCTTTCCCCACAGTTATGTGATCCAATTCCAATAATAAATCATGTAACAATACATTTTGGTTTATTTCAGTTCAGTTTCCCCAGAGAACCCTGACTAATATAGTAGTTTTACCCTCTGTAAAATCTTGACAGATTTTTCATTTGTCATCATGAAAATTACTTTCACGATACCCTCTGAGAAATCTTACTTATCTTTACTCTATTGTGATCCTTTTTCAACTCCTGAAAGGTAGCACTATTGCATTTCTCTCTGTAACTTGCAGAGCCACTACCATACCCGATAAATTTGACCAAAGGCAAAAGTAAGTCTGTGCCACCTCTAAGCATATGAGTATGAACGTAAAAGGTTAGACATTGAACAGCAATAATGTTTTCTGTAGCTAATGTGTCCATTAGATATTTGGCTCAAGGCCTCTCATGTAAGTTGATGCTAGAAGGCAAAGCAGAATGGGGGTTGGGATTTGCAAAATTGCCAGAGGAATGTTCGATATCCTTCCTGAGAAATATGTTTAGATGAGGATAATTTGGTTAGTAGTCCCCAAGCAATTTGCAAAGAGAAAGCCTATAAACTCTTACTGCAGTCTGTGACTAGATAGAGATATAGAAAAGAGCAGGAATTCTTTTGTGAGAGTATGTCAACAAGCGTGTGGATAGCTTTGAGCATACAAATAAGGTAAAGGGACATTAGATGCAGAATACAAAAATGAGTTTGAATACAGGCAGATAAACAAAAGAATATCACCAGACGGGTAACCACGCTGATATTTAAAGAACACTAGAGTTCTTATACAGTAGAGCTCAGAGATGTTCAGTATCAACACAGTGAGATTATAAAATACAAACTTAAACAGATTTTTAAGGCTCTCCCTGAGTGGGACAGGAGTTCAGGCAGTTCCTGCTGGTGTGGTCCTGGGAGCCTCCTAGACCTGGGAGTCCTGGGAGTCTCCTGACAGGTCCTGGGAGCAGTAATTCTATATTGGACTTAAAAAAAAAAAAATAGGCAATATGATCCAACAATTCCACTCCTAGGTATACACCCAGGAGAAATGAAGACATATGTCCACATGAAAACTTCTACATGGAAGTACTCTAATTAATAGGAGCCATTCCTTGAATATTATGTGCCAGGCATTGTCCTCAGGCATTATAAACAGTATTTAACTTACTTAAGATTGGTATTACCCCATTTTGTAAGTGAAGAAACTGAGGCTGTAAGGTTAAATATTGTCCCCTCCCCAGGTTTCAGGGCTAATAATTACCTGAGCCAGTATTGAAACCCAGGTTTGTCAAGACAGTGCCCAAGGCCTCAACCGCTAGCTTATCCTGCTTTATTTACCCTTCTCCTCCCCAGCCCAGCCCCATTCCAAAAGGCAACAGGAAACTATACCTCATTCCAGAAAGCAGGTATCATTTAGAATATTGGCTTGGTTTAAAAGTACTAGCTTTGTTTTAAATTCTAGAGTTGGAAAGCCTTTTTTGAGTGGATTCAGCAGGAAAACTTAAAAGAAAATTCTTGTCTTTGAAGCAAACAAGGCCTGAGGCATCCAGAGTCCACCCCACCTAGGGAGCTAATTTCATTACCATGAAATCACACCTGGGAGGACTCTGCATTCAGTTTGTTCACAGTCCTGGGGAATGGAGTTAGCTAGAGAGACAAGGAGAATGGGGACAGATGAGGCTCCTTACATAAAGAGGCGTTTGGTTACACTTTCCCCTATTTTTTAGTTTGCAGTGGCTGGATTTTTTGTTTGCTTTAAAACTTTTTACTGTGGAAAAATTCAAATGCAAAAGTAGACAGAATAGGGGGTGCAAAGGTAGTTCATTGGTAGAAGTCTCACCTGCCATATGGGAGACCGAGGTTTAATTCCCAGCTCATGCATGTCCCCCCACCAAAAAACAAACAAAAAAAAATCAGCAAATGGTGTTGCAATAATGGGATACTCACATGGAAAAAGAATGAAATGTGACCCCCACCATACAGCATACAGAAGAATAAAGTAGACAGAATAGTATGTTGACCCCCCACATATCCATCACCCCCCTTCAGCAATTACACACTCATACTCATGGCCACTGTTCTTTCATCTATATACCCACCCATCCTGGACTTCTGTATTACTCTGAAAACATTTATGTCACTTCATATAAAGCTATTTTGGTACATATCTAAAAACATTGATTCTCTTTTTCAGTTTTACTGTGATAACATTTATATAACAAAATTAGCCATTTTAGCCAGTTTTAAGTTTGCAATTTGGTGGCACTAATTACATTTCTACTCTTGTACTACCATCACCATCATCTATTACCAAAAATTTTTCATCACCCCAGACACCCCTGTACCCATTAAGCAGAGTCCCTACAGCTGTGGTAACCTCTAATCTACTTCTGTCTCTATGAATTCTAAATATTTCAGGTAAGTGAAATCAGAACATTGCGTCTGGCTTCTTTCATTCAGCATAACGTTCATCCTTGTCGTAACATGTATCAGACCTTCTTTCCTCCTTATGGCTAGTATTCCATTGTATGGCTATATCACATTTCATTTATCCATCTGTCAAAAGACATTTGGACTGTTTCCATCTTTGATTATGATGTTAGCTGTGAGTTTTTCATAAATGTCCTTTATCATGTTGAGGAAGTTTCTTTTTATTCCTACCTTTCAAAGTGTTTTTATCAAAAAAGGATACTGGATTTTGTCAGATGGCTTTTCTGCATCAATCAAAATGATCATGTGTTTTTTCCCCTTCTGTTTGTTAATGTGGTGTACTACATTGGTTTATTTTCTTGTGTTGAACCACACTTGCATACCTGGGATATATCCCACTTGATCATGGTGTATAATTCTTTTAATGTGCTATTGGTTTCGATTTGCAAGTATTTTTGTTGAGGATCTCTGCATCTATATTCATTAGAGTGATTATCTGTAATTTTCTTTCCTTTTAGTATCTTTATCGGGTTTTGGTATCAGAGTGATGTTGGCGTCATAGAATAGATTAGGTAGAATTCCCTCCTCTTTACTTTTTTGGAATAGTTTGAGCAGGTTTGGTATTATATCTTTTTGGAATGATTAGTGGCTTTTTACCTGTAAAGCCTGGTCCTGGGCTTTTTCTTTGTTGGGAGATTTTTGATGGTTGAGTCCATCTCTTATGATTGGTTTGTTAAAGTCTTTTATTTCTTCTAGAGTCAATGTAGGTTTTTCTTGGTTCTAGAAATTGTCTAATTCATCTAAATTGTCAAAATTGTTGGTAGACAGTTATTTATAGTGTCCTCTTATGAGCTTTTTTATTTCTGTGGGGTCAGTAGTAATGTCTCCCCTCTCATTTCTGATTCTATTTTTAGTATCGTCTCTCTTTTTTTTTCTGTCAGTCTAGCTAAGGGTTTGTCAATTTTATTGATCATCTCAAAGGACCATTTCTGGTTTTGTTGATTCTCACTAATGATGTTTTTATTCTCAGTTTCATTGATTTTTGCTCTAATCTTTATTATTTCTTTCTTTCTGCTTACTTTGGTATGAATTTGTTGTTCTTTTTACAATCCTCCAGGTGTGCAGTTAAGTCTTTGATTTTAGCTCTTTCTTCCTTTTTAATGCAAGTGTTTAGGACTATAAATTTCTCTCTCAGCATGACCTTCACTGCATCCTGTAAGTTTTGCTATATTGTATTCTCATTTTCATTTCTTTCAAGATGTTTACTGATGTCTCTTGCCATTTCTTCTTTGACTCACTGATTGTGTGCTGTTTACCCTCCATGTATTTGTGAATTTTCCAGTTCTCCACCTGTTATTGATTCCCAGCTTCGTTCCATTGTGATTAAAGAAAGTACTTCATATAATTTAGGTCTTTTTAAATTTATTGAGACCTATTTCATGACCCACCTTGTGATCTGTATTAGTCAGGGTTCTCTAGAAACAGAACTAACAAGAGGTATCTGTAATGTGAGATTTATAAAGGTGTCTCACACCAGCATGGAAATGTAAGAGTCTAAAATATATAGGGTAGGCTGTGAAGCTGGCAACTCCAATGAAGGGTCTCGATGAACTCTATGGAAAAGGCTTGCTGGCTGAAGAAGCAGTGAAAAGTCTCCTCTTGGAGATTGGATCAAATCTGTCTAGTGGATTATCTCATTTGTGGGAGTGCACCTTTAGTTGATAGTAGAGGTAATCAGCCACAGCTGCAATCAACTGACTGATGATTTAATAAACCAGCTTTCTGATTTATCAGCCAGCCATGAAATATCCTTGCAGCAATGGTTAGACCAATACTTGCCTGATCACACAACTGGACATCATTACCTGGCCAGGTTGACATCAGAAAGTAACCATCATAGTCCACCTCTTGTCAACTCATCAGCTATACACATCACCTTGAAACATGCTTAATTTCTAAATAGAACACAATGACAGATGTATGTCTCACCTAACAGTACTCAACCATCCTGCGTACAACTGGAAATGCACTAAATCTCTCCAGGATAGGGTGCAAGTCCTTAAGGAACTTTTTCACTTTTTTTTTTTTTTTTTTACAAAGCATTTCCAGTGTTTACTCATAAAATTATTAATCAAAACTGCACAAGGGGCGGGCC
>PVIY010046663.1:0-18300 GCA_004026745.1 Myrmecophaga tridactyla | reverse complement strand
AAAGATCCCAACCACTATTTGTGAAAGAATTTTGAGATCTTCTTTGTCTTGATGTGTAATCTTATGGAGGCTGTCGACTAAATTTTAGGTGAGAGACTGAGGAGAGTCACCAAGCAAACATCTTTGCATCTTCAAAGTCCATCTAAGTGGATAAAATATCCAATCTGTTTTCACTTTTGTTTTTCAGCTGCAGGTGGTTATTTTGGGCAACACTGAGCTCCTGAGAGCCCCAAGAGTTGACAGGGGACCAAAGTTCCAGTGACTATAGGGAATTGGGGGCCTGATAGGGAAGGGAAAGGATTCAAATGATCTAAAGGGAAGGTTGGAGTTAGTACAAAGAGGGTAAGAGGAGAGATGTAAGACAAGAGAGAAGTCTTAGGTGAGCAACTTTGGGGAGATGGCAGATTTTCCCCATTGAAGTTCTGGGTAATCCTCAATTAAAATTACACCCTGAAGAAACAAATTGGACACAGCCCTGGAGTGGCAAATAATCAGCAGGGCTTTCTAGAAGCAGAATGACAGAAGATTGGAAATTTCCTATAGCAAAGGCAGGCATCAAAACAAAGTTAAGATTCCAACAAAAGATCACAATAAAGAAGACAGAAGACAGAGGTCTCATACAAGACCAGGAAGAATCTGGCTCAAAGAAAAGTGAGGAACCACAAAGAATCCTACTCAAGAGAAGGGGTAGGAAGTGGGATCCAGGAAGAATACTGGTCAATGGAAAGAGTTGAAATTCCCATTCAAAAGAGCCAAGAAGACTTGTCTAGGAAACTTCACATTCAAGCCAAAAGATTTGAGTGAATCCCAACTCAAAGAGATCTCAACGTACAAAAGAGTACTGTAAAAGAATCAAAGTCAAATCCTTACTGTTGCTTCAACAAACAAACTGCCCATAGCATCTGATCAGGAGACAGATATTAGGCTCCAGACAGTCAAGTGAGCAGAGGATAATAGGTCTGCAGTGCAACTGGGTCAATCCAGTTGAGAGGTCTGGGTCCAGGGAATGGTCTGAACCTGTCCAAGTCATGGCATCAGTAAATTGAAGGAAAAACTGCACAGTTAAACATACAAGGATGACTTGATGAAAGGACTGCTATAGCAAGAGAGAGAGAGTAGGATTCAACTCCATTGAAATAAAGAGCAGCCAGCTTTTTAAGGGCTGAGAGTCAGTTGTAGGAAAAGCTATGGATGACAGAGAGGAGGATTGAACATGGGATGAGTGAATGATTTACTGAGGCAGGACAGTTTTGTTCCACACTATTGCTGAGGGATTTACTGATATTGTGATTAGGATCACTTGCTTCTGGGTGTTCCCCTTTGTGGTAATAAGGCCATTTGAAGTTTGTAAGGGCTTGGAAAGACCAAGAGTGAGATTACCATTTAAGGCCTCTCAGGTGCTTGGCTAACCTAGGCTGGGTGAAAGTGAGAGAGGAGGGGTGGTCATGGGCAAATTTGATATATAGAATAGTTAGGACTTGAAGTTGTCTTTTTCTCTTTTTTCCTTCCATAGCCTTAGATGCTTTCCTAAACATCCCACAGCTTCAAGATTGGTTTCAAGGTAGTCAGAATGGGGAAAGTTGTGGGTTCAAGTGTGCAAGGAGTAAGGCTGGAAGCTTGGTCAAGAGAAAGAAGGAAGGGCTTTATCAGAAAGAAGCTGAGCATCTTAGATAAACTTGACTTCATGAACTTTTTGTTCTCTTTGGGTTCCAGTAAGTACTGGAGGGAATTTTATACAGGAGGGACATACCGCCATTGTTTCATAAATGAAGTTTTATTCAGAAGATAATTACTTAAGATGACTGGAGGTCATCTGAAGACCAGGTAAGTTATTATGAACATGGCTTTCCCCTAGATATATACTTTATTAGAAATGGCCAAAGATCATGGTCAAGGGGAGAATTGTCTCATTTTAGAAATCAGGGAAGAACTTTGTACAGTTAGACTTGTGGGGGGGACAATATAAAAATCAGGAAAGAACCTTCTACAGTTACACCTGCAGGAGAGACAATCAATCCCCCTAAATCTACAATAAAAAGTAAAATGACAAATCAGGTGAGTGATCTGAATAGTTTCAGTGTAATTAAAAATGGGATTGGGAAGCGCAAGGAGAATAATTTGGGGTTCAGAGTAGGGATCTCTGCGAAATTGATATTAAAATTGAGAGTGAAGGAATATGAATATGAATATAGGGTGAGAAAGTGTTTTAAGGGAATTGTAGTAGAATTGAAGGTAAAAATAGTGCTCAGTGTAAATATAATAACAATATGTTTAATTATGTTTGGGTGATTCTGAGGGGATTTCACATGTCAATCCATGTATGCTTGGTGGAGCCATTAAATAAAATCAGGACAGCAGGAGTAATTTAGTTTTTTTTGAAAGGAGGTAATATGCTGATATATATTTCATTTCAACCATGTATATTCATATAAGTAGAGAAGGTAGCTCAGAATTGAATTTAGACAATAGTTTTGTCATTGCCATTTTAGAAATACCACTGGAATAAATTGAAACAATTGACTGAATGTGAGAGATTACAAGAAAATTATATGGAAATGGGAGAGGAGTTGATAGGGTTGAGTCTTTTTAAAGATTTTTTATATTTTAATAATTTCAAACATAGTGTACAGTTGCAAAAATAATTAAAATCCCATGCAGAGAAATCCAAGATAATGCCCACTCACCCCCAGATATCTTCATCCACTAATTTTAGTATTTTTCCACATTTGACTTATCATTCTACCTTTCCTCTTTCTATCATCTATTTATCATCCAAATATCTATTTTCTTAATGTTTAAGATTAGATTATACACATCAGACTTCTTGAGTATGTAATACTTCCATGAAGATTTCCTATGAGGAGATTCATTTGTGTAACCTTAAGTGGAGTTATCAAGTTCAAAAAACTAAAAAAAACAATGTTTTTATTGATGACTTACAAACACAAACATTCTTAACATGCAAACATTCTAGGCATGGTGTACAATCAATGGCTCATAATATAATTACATATTTATGTAGTTATCACTGTGATCATTTTTTAGAACATTTGCATCACTCCTGAAAAAGAAATAAAAAGTTCATACATACCATACTCCTTACCCCTCCATCTCATTGACCACTAATATTTCCATCTACCCAATATATTTTATCCTTTGCACACCCTATTATTTCTTTACTTACTTTTAACTATTTTATTATATAGAATAGCATATATACAAAGCAAAGAAATAAAAAAAAAACAATAGTTTTCAAAGCACTCTTCAACAAGTAGTTACAGGACAGATCCCAGAGTTTGTTACAGGCTACTATATGATCCTCTCATATTTTTCCTTCTAGCTGCTCCAAAATATATGAGGCTACAGGGCTTAAACACTTTTTTATTATCACAGTCAACTCTTTTCCTTTTTTTGTGTGAAAAATAACATATATACAAAAAAGCTATAAATTTCAAAGCACAGCACCACAATTAGTTGTAGCACATATTTCAGAGTTTGACATGGGTTACAATTCCATAATTTCAGGTTTTTACTTCTAGCTGCTCTAAAATACTGGAGACTAAAAGAGATATCAATTTAATGATTCAGCATTCATATTCATTTGTTAAATCCTATCTTCTCTGTATAACTCTACCATCACCTTTGATCTTTCCATCTCTCTTTAGGGGTGTTTGGGCTATGGCAGTTCTAAGTTTTTCATATTGGAAGGGTAAGTTCAAGAAATTTAATATTAATAGAAAGCTTAAATCCTGTACTCTAGTTTTTTCTTCTGTCCCAATAATATCTTTTGAGCCTTTCCTCTTCCATTCTTAGATTTCATCTAGTATCATGTACTGTCAGGTATTTAATTGTCATTATCACTTCATTATTTCTTCCTTTATTAAAATCACAGAAACTTATATACAACATGTTTTTCCTTCCTAACCCCTCCCAAGTATACCATTCAGTGGGATTAACCATACAGTGTTGCCCTCAACCATCATCCATTGCTATAACTTCCTCTTCACCCAAACAGAAATCCTATACTCATTTTGCTTTCACTCCCCATTGCCCATGCCCCAGACCCATGGTAACTCATACTTTACTTTCTGTCTCTATAAATTTGCATATTCTCTGATATTTTCTTTGGATTACCATGGAGTAAGCTTAACTACTTCAATAATATACATAAACTGTTCTGTTACCCCTCTGCCCCCCTACTTCTTTATATTTCTTGTCACATATTGAGTACAAAATCTTTGATTTATAATATTTTTATGCATTTTGCCTTTAAGTCCTTCATGAAGGAAAAAGTGGTTCTAAAAAAATGAAATAATACTGCTATTTATATTTACTCATGTCATTATCTTTACTGGAGATCTTTATTCTTCATGTGGCTTCAGTCAATTGTCTATTCACCTTTCTTTCAACCTGAAGAACTTCCTTTAGCATTTCTTGTAGGACTGAACTAGTGGTGTTGAAGTCCCTCAGCTTTTGTTTATCTGGGAATGTATTCCTGCTTTATTTTTTTAAACACTTTTTTTATTATGAAAAATAGCACAAATACAAAAAAAGCAATAAATTGCCAAGTATATTTTAATAAGTAGTTATACAACAGATTTTAATGTTTGGTATGAGTTACAGTTCCGTGGTTTCTCATTTTTTCTTTTAGCTGCTAAAAGACACTGGAGGCCAAAAGAAATATCAGTATATTGATTCAGCAGTCATATTCATTTGTTAAATCTGATTTTCTCTATTATGCTCTTCTCTTTTTTTTCTTTTTTGTGAAAAATAACATATATACAAAAAAGGAATACATTTCAAAGGACATTGCAACAATTAGTTGTGGAACAGATTTCAGAGTTTGGTATGGTTACAATTCCACAATTTTAGGTTTTTATTTCTAGCTGCTCTAAGGTTCTGGAGACTAAAAGAAATATCAATATACTGATTCAGCAATCATTTGTTAAACCCAGCCTTTTCTGTGCAACTCCACCATTTGCTTTGATATTTCTCCTACTCTTTATGGGTATTTGACCTATGTCCACTCTAACATTTTCATTTTGGAAGGGGCTGCCAATAGTAAGGGTTAGGAGGGTGGAGCTAGTTGATGTTCTATAGAGGCTGGCCCCTCTGCATTTCAGGACTTATCTGGGCCAGGGACCCATCTGGAGGTTCTAGCTTTGCTACAATGCTACTCAAGTACATGGAACCTTTGTAGAATCGTACATAAAGCCCTAGGTATTTGGGATTGGCAGAAATGGTTTTGGTTGGGGTTTGGCAAGTTATGATGGTACCCTGCTTCATTTTAAAAAAAAAATTTTCCTGCTTCATTTTTAGATGCAGTTTTGCCAGTTAAACAGAATTCATGGTTGCCATTTGTTGCTTTCAAATGTCTTCTCACTGCCTGTTTTTTTCCCCTGGCTTCTGCTGAGAAATAGGCACCTAATCTTATTGAGGCTCCCTGGTATGAGACATGTTGCTTCTCTCTTGCAGCTTTCAGAATACCTTATTCATCTTTGGAAGTTGACAGTTTGATTATAGCATGGTATTATGTGGAGCTGTTTGTTTCTAACCTGTTTGGAGTTCATTAAGTATCTTGGATGTCTGTGTTCATGTCTCCTATTATATTTGAGAAATTTCCAGCCATCATCTTTGAATATTCTTCCTATCCCTTTCACTCCTTCTCCTTATAGGATTAACACAATGTGTATATTTGTATGCTTGATGATGCACCACAGGTTCCTCAAGCTCTGTTGACTTTTCTTCCTTCTTTCCTCTTTCTACTCCCCAGATTAGATGATTTCAATCATCTTATCTTCAAGTTTACTGATTCTGTTTTCTGATGGCTGCAGTCTGTTTTTGACTCAACAAAGGAGCTTTTTTAAATGCAATTTTATTGTGATATATTATGTATTCACCTACCATATATTCATACAGACTACACAGTCATTCAGTGTCATCATATAGCTGTGCATTCATCATCACAATTGATTTTTGAATGTTTTCATTATGCCAAAAAATAAAAATAAGACTTGTAAAAATAAAAATATAAAAGAACACTCAAAACATTCCATAAGTTCCTGCCCCCTATTGTTTATTTATTTTTGTCTTTTTTTCTTACCTATCCATACACTGAATAGAGTGTCAGTCACAAGGTTTTCACAATCACATGGTCTTGCCTTAAAAATACTATAGTTATTCAGTCATCCTCAAGAATCAAGGTTATTGGAATACAGTTCAGCATTTTCAGTTGTTTCCCTATAGCTACTCCAATACAAAGAAAAACTTAAAACAGATATTTATGTGCTGCCTAAGAATAATCTACAGAATACCTCTCAACTCATTTTGAAATCTCTCACTCACTGAAAATTTATTTTGTTTCATTTCTCTTCCATTTTTGGTCAAGAAGTCTTTCTCAATCCCACCATGCCAGGCCCAGGCTCATTCCCAGGAGCATGTCTCACATTGTCATATAGATTTTCACCCCCAGGAGTCATGTTCTGCATAGAGGGAGAGGGCAGTGAGTTCACTTGTACAGCTGGCTTAGAGTGGACACACGTAAGCCACAAAAGAGTTTCTCTGGGGGTGACTTTTAAGCATAATCATGAGTATGCTTGGCTTCTCCTTTGCAGGAATAAGTTTCATAAGGACAAGCCCCAAGATAGAGGGATTGGACCATCAAATTGGCAGTCCGCAATGATTGTGAGAATGTCAGCTCTTCCCCAGGTGGGGAAGTTTAATATTTCTACCTTTTCCTACAGCCTCTCAAGGGGACTTTGCAAATCCTTTTTACTCACCTACCAGATTACTCTGGGGTGTATTGGGGCATCACATCAACCTGTACAAACCAACAAGACCCCACTCCCTATTCAAGGTTCCATATAGTTATGGTGTTCGACTAGGTTGACCATACAAGTTAAGTTGGACAGTGTGCTACTAAGAATATAAAATTTGCACTAAATAACATCTCTTTCTTTGGTCTCATACAGAAGTTGAACTTTTAAAATACAGTCAATATCTTCCTTTACCCTTTAGTCTGATTTGTGTGGTTTTAACCAGATCAGCTTCATTCATATCTATAAATGAATTCTGATCACTTTTTCAATGTTTTTAATAGTTGTTGTATGGAATAATGCTTAATTTCATAGCTGCAAAGCTCTATCTCTGAGTTTTAAGGAGTCAAACAGATACCCAAATTCCAGGGAACAACCAGTTGTATTCAAAGAGCTAAACATCACAGAATTTAGAACCAGTTACAACTCTTGAACAGTTGTGACTCCTGTAATAGTTTATAATGTAAGAACCTTTGCAATAAGCCTTCATCTGAAAATTATGCTCTTGAATTAAATTCTCAGAGTTTGCATTATAGTTAGTATATGTTAGTGAGGTGTTCTAATATTTGACTTTTCAATTCTGGTTTATTTCATTCAACATACTGAAATTAATGTTCTTTCACCTAGTTGCATGCCTTTCAACTTCATTCTATCTTGCAGCCACTCAATACTCCATTGTATCTATACACCACAGTTCACCCTTCCATTCCTCAGACAACGTACACTTAGGCCACCTCCACCCATTGCAAAATGTGAACACTGCCTCCATAAACAGTATTATGCAAATATCCATTCCTGGCCCCAATCTTTGTTCTTGCATGTATATACATAACTGTGTATGTATATACATCATACAACTGTGGGGTTGTATGATCATATCCCAACCTGATCCCTAGCTTCCTGTGGAGTCACCACACTTTTCTCCATTCTTCTTCTCTACCAACAGTGAATAAGTACATCTCTCCATATTTTCTCCAGCACTTGTATCTCTGTTCATTTTTAAACAGTTTTATTTATACGTGATACAATGCAACCTAAGTAAGAAATAAATGATTTCTGGTATAATTACATAGCCATGACTTCACCACCACAATCCCCCACTTATTGAGAATTATCTTTGGTGTGTTGCCTTTGTTACATTCAGTTGAAGCATATTAGAATGTTACCTCTAGGCCCTAGTTTGCATTGATTGTAATTTTCCCTGTATACCATCCCATTTACAATACCTTGCAATGTTGACATTTGTTCTCCCTCATGAAAGAATATTCTTATATTTGTACATTTAATCATCATCAGTGTCCACTCTAGGTATTGCTTAGTTATATAACATCCAAGTCCTTATCTCTATCTCTCCTTATAATGTCATATATACTCCCAGATGCCCTCCCTCAAGCACACTCACACTTAGCTTCATTCAGTGTACTTACAATATTGGGCTACCACCATATGGTACTGTGCTATGCATTTCTGGGTCTTTACAATCAGTCCTGTTAACATTATGTACTCTCAAGGGAGTTTTAATTTCCATTACTGTGCCCCTCAGCTCTGTTTAGTTCCTTGATGTAATACCCATCTTTCTATGGATATTCTTTTTTTGTTAATCTATCATTTTCCTGACTTGTGTTATTCCTTTGCTTATATTTCCCTTTAGCTCTTTATTTTTTGTAAATATTTTTATTGACAAATCTTCACACACATACAGTTCATACATGATATACAAACAGTGGCTCTCAATATCATCACATAATTATGTATTCATCACTATGATCATTTTTTAGAACATTTGCATCACTCTGGGAAAAGAAATAAAAAGAGAAAAGAAAAAACTCATACATACCATACACCTTATCCTTCCTCCTCACTGACCACTAGTATTTCCATCTACCCAATTTATTTTACGCCTTATCCTCCCTATTACTTATTTATTTTTACCCATAATGTTCACTCATCTATTTGTACCCTGGATAAAAGGAGCATCAGACACAGGTTTTCACAATCACACAGTCACATTGTAAAAGTTATGTCTTTATAGAATCATCTTCAAGAATCCAGGCTACTGGAACATACCTCAACAGTTTCAGATACTTCCCTCCAGCCACTCCAAATGCACCATAAACTAAAAAGGGATATCTATGTAATGCATAAGAATAACATTCAAGATAACCTCTTGATTCTGTTTGAACTCTCCTAGACACTGACAGTTTATTTTGTCTCATTTTTCTCTTCACCCATTTGGTTGAGAATGCTCTCTGAATCCCTTGATGTTGGGTCCTGGCTTATATCAGGATTTCTGTCCCACATTGCAAGGGAGATTTACACCCCTGGGAGTCATGTCCCATGTAGGAGGGAGGTGAGTGAGTTCATCTACAGGTTGGCTTGGAGAGAGAGGCCACATTTGAGCAAACAAAAGAGGTTTTCTGGGGGGGGGGGGTTAGGCCTAATTTTAAGTAGGCTTAGCCTATCCTTTGTAGGAATGAGTTTCATAGGGCCACACCCCAAGATTAAAGGCTTGACCTATTGATTTGATTGTCCCACTGCTTGTGAGAATATCAGAAATTCTGCAAATGGGGAACAATATATCCTCCTTTCTTCCAAGTTCCCCAAGGGGACTTTGCAAATACTTCTTTATTCCCTGCTCAAATTACTCTGGGATATATCAGGGCATCACAGTAACCTGGATAAACCAACAAAATCTGATGCCCTATTCAAGATTCCATGTACTTATGGTATCCAACTGAACTGATTATACAAGTTAAATTAGCAGATCTACTATGCAAAATATAAATTTTGCACAGAACAAACATCTCTCCCTTTAGTCTTACACAGAAGTTGAAGTTTTAAAATATGGATAATATCATCCTTTACCCAGAATTCTGATATACATTAGTCTTGTCCAGATCAGCTTCATTCATATCTCTACTTGAAGTCTGATGACTTTTTTTTAACTTTTTAAAAAGTTCCTTTATGGGGTACTGCTGACTTTCACAGCTTCAGAGATGAATCTCAGGCATCACATAAATACTTGAAGTTTCTGGGAATGATCAGGGTATAAACAAACAGTTCATTATCTCAGAATTTAGGAATAACAGTTACACTTTCTGAATATATGTGACTGCTATAATAACTTCTATTCCTGGACCCTTTAAAATAGGCTCCAACCTGATAACCCATGTTCTGTTCAGTTCACCAAGTTTTTATATTATAGTTAGTCCATATGATTGAGGGATGATAATATTTGTCTTTTTGTTCCTGACATTTCCTTCAACATACGGTTCTTAAGTTTCATACACCTAGTTGCATGCCTCACAACTTCATTCCTTCTTGCAGCCACTTAGTAGTCCTTTGTAGGTATACACCATAGTTCCTCCTTACATTCCTCAGTCATTGTACCCTTAGGCCACTTACATCCATTGTGGATCACGAACACTGCTGTCAGAAACACCAGTGCACAAATGTCCTTTTGCATCTCCACACTCAGTTCCTCCAAGTATATACTGAGCAATGGGATTGCAGGATCATATGGCAACTCCACCCCTAGCCTCCTGTGGAACTATCACACTTTTCTCCAATGAGCTGCACCTCTTAGTTTCCCTACTGATTCTGAATAGGTACATCTCTTTCTCTGCATTTTCTCTATCACTTGTTTCCATCTGTTCATTTTTAAACAGTTTTATTCACACATAATACAATCCAATTTACATGTATAGCCATGCCTTCACCACCATAATCTATATGAAGACACTTCCTTTTCTTCCACAAAGAATCCATACTCCTTTCCCATGTACCCACCCCAACTATTGATGTTTAGTTTTTGCATAATACCTTTTATACATTCAGGGGAAACATATTACAATGTTACTGCAGACTATAGACCCTAGCTTACATTGATTATACTTTTTTCCCATATGCTGTCTGTGCTGGTTTGAAAGGATTCTGTCCCCTAGAAAAGCCAGGTTTTAAGCCTGATCCATCTCATGAGGCAGCCATTTCCTTTAATCCTTTTTCAGTATTGTATGTTGGAAGCTTGATTAGATTATCTCCAGACAGATGTAACTCACCCAATTGTGGGTATTACATTTTGAATAGAGGGAGATGTGACTCCACCCATTCCAGTGGGTCTTGATTGATTTACTGGAATCCTTGAAAAGAGAAAATATTTTGGAGAGAACCACCAGAACCCACACAGCCAGAGACCTTTGGAGATGAAGAAGGAAAATGCCTCATGGGGAGCTTCAGGAAACAAGAAGCCTGGAGAGACAGCTAGCAGACTGCCATGTTTGCCATGTGCCTTTCCAATTAAGAGAGAAAACCTGAATTTCATCGGCCTTTCTTGAGTGAAGGTAACCTCTTGCTGGTACCTTAATTTGGACATTTTTATAGACTTGCTTTAATTGGGGCATTTTCATGGCTTTAGAACTGTAAATATGTAGTTTACTAAATTCCCCTTTTTAAATGCTGTTCCATTTCTTGTATAGTGAATTCTGGCAGCTAGCAAACTAGAACACCATCTATTTTCAACACCGTGCAATATTCACATTCATTTGTTCTCCCTCATGCAAAAGTGATTTTTTGTTTGTATATTTAATCACCATCATTTCCCACTCTAGGCATTGCCAAATTATACCATCTCCATCTTTACTTCTGTATTTCATTCTGATTTCATATGTGCCTGCAGACCTTCTCCCTCAATCATACTCACATTCAGTTTCATTCAGTAAACTTATATTCAGTGTATTGTGCTACAGGTACTATTGTGCTATCCATTTCTGAATTTTCACAATCAGTCCTGTTGCACAGTCTATATTCCTTCAGCACCAAGTGCCCAATCTCTACCCTATTTCTATCTCTTGAGAACCTTTGTTCTTAACTTCAATTCATTAATGTTCAGTCATTAAATGTTAGTTCCTATTAGTGAGACCATACAATATTTGTCCCTTTGTTTCTTTCTAATCTCACTCAGCTTGATGTCCTCAAGTTTCATCCATGTTGTTACATGCTTCATGACTTTATTCTTTCTTACAGCTGCATAATATTCTATTGTATATATATAAATATACCACAGCTTGTTTAGCCACTCATCTGTTGATGGACATTTGGGCTGTTTCCATCTCTTGGCAGTCATAAATAATGCTGCTATAAACATTGGTGTGCAAATGCTCATTTGTGTCCTTCCCCTCAGGTCTTCTGAATATACACCTCGTATTGGGATTGCTGAATCATATGGCAATTCTATACTTAATTTTCTGAGGAACTACCAAACTGCCTTCCAGAGTGGTTGTACCATTTTAAATTCCCACCAATAGTGGATAAGTATGCCAGGTTCTCCATATCCTCTCCAGCACTTGTTGTTTTCTGTTGTTATTGTTTTTTTTTTATAATGGCTGTTCTAGTGTGTATTAGATGATAGCTCATTGTGGTTTTGGTTTGCATTTCCCTAATAACCAGTAAAGTTGAGCATCTTTTTATGTGCCTTCTAGCCATGTGTATTTCCCCTTCTGAGATGTGTCTATTCATGTCTTTTGCCCATTTTTAAATTGGATTGTTTGTCTTTTATTGTTGAGCTGGAGAATCTCTTTATATATTCTGGATACTAAATCCTTATCTGATATATGGTTTCCAAATATTGTCTCCCAGTGCGTAGGCTGCCTTTTTACTTTCTTGACAAAATTCTTTGGTGCATAAGTGTTTAATTTTGAGGAGTTCTTATTTATCTACTTCTTTTTTCAATGCTCATGTTTTGGGTGTAAGGTCAAGGAAAACTCCTCCTATTACAAGATTTATAAGATTTTCCCTTACATTTTCTTCTAAAAAGGTCATCATCCTAACTCTAATGTTTAGGTCTGTGATCCATTTTGAGTTAATTTTTGTATAGGGTGTGAGATATGGATCCTCTTTCATTCTTTTGAATATGGATGTCTTGTTCTCCAAGTGCCATTTATTGAAGAGGATGCTGTGTCCAAGCAGGGTTGGCTTGACCACCTTATAAAAGATCAGTTATTGAGGGGGTGCAAGGGTAAAATTCAGTGGTAGAATTCTCACCTACCATGTGGGAGAGCCAGGTTCAATTCCTGCCCCATGCACTTCCCAAACCAACAAGAACCAACCAGCCAACAAACAAAAACTCAACAAATGGTGCTGCAATAACAGGATATTCGCATGGAAAAAGAATGAAATGTGACCCTGCCATACAGCATACAAAAAAAGAAGGATCAGTTATCCATAGATGAGAAGATCTATTTCTGAACACTCTAATTGGTCAGTATTTCCATCTTTATGCCAGTACCATGCTATTTTGACCACTGAAGTTTTGTAATATGCTTTAAAGACCTCCCACTTCATTTTTCTTTCTCAAGATATTTTTAGCTATTTGGGGCACACTGCCCTTACAAATAAATTTTGTTATTGGTTTTTACTATTTCTGCAAAGAAGTTTTGGGGATTTTAATTGGTATTTCATTGAATCTGTAGATCAATTTGGCCTACAAGAATTGACATCTTAACTATATTTGGTCTTGCAATCCATGAACACAGTAAGCCCTTCAATTTATTTAGGTCCTCCATTATTTCTTTGAGCAATTTCTTGTCATTTCCTTTGTACAGGTCTTTTGTATTCTTAGTTAAATATTCCTGAATACTTGATTCTTGTGGATGATATTGTAAATGGAAATTTTTTCTTGATTATTACTCATTACTAGTGAATAGAAATACTACTGAATTTGGGTGTTGATCTTATACCCTGCCACTCTGCTATAATCATTTGTTGGCTCTTTTAGCTTTCCTGTAGATTTTTCGGGATTTTTGACATATAGTATATCATCTGCAAACAGTAAGAATTTTATTTCTTTCTTTTGAATTTTGATGCCTTTTATTTCTTTTTCTTGTCTAACTGCTCTTGTTGCAACTTCCAGCACAATGTTGAATAACAATGGTGACAGTGAGCATCCTTGTCTTGTTCCTGATCTGGGAGGAAAAGCTTTCAGTCTTTCCTTGTTGAAGATGATATTAGTTGTTGGTTTTTTATATATTCCCTTCGTTGTGTTGAGGAAGTTCCCTTCTATTCCTATCCTTTGAAATGTGTTCATCAAAAAAAAGATGTTGATTTTTGTCACATGCCTTTCTGCAACAAATGAGATGATCATATGGTTTTTCCTCTTTTATTTCTTGATATGGTGTATTACATTAATTGATATTCTTATATTGAACCATTCTTGCATACTTGGAATAAATCCCACTTGGACATGGTGCATTATTCATTTAACGTCCTGCTCAATTTTATTTGAAAGTATTTTCTTGAGGACTTTTGCATGTATATTCATTAGAGAGATTGGTCTGTAATTTTTTTTCCTTGTAGTATCTTCATCTGGCTCTGGCATTAGGGTGATGTTGGTTTCATAGAATGAATTAGGTAGCTTTCCCTCCTCTTCAGTTTTTTTAAGAGTTTGAGCAGGAGTGGTACTGATTCTTTCTCGAATTCTTGGTGGATTCACATGTGAAGCCATCTGGTCCTGGACTTTTCTTTTGGGGGAGCTTCTTGATTCAACCTCTTTACTTGTGATTGATTTGTTGAGGTTGTCTATTTCTTCTTGAGTCATTGTTGGTTGTTAATACCTTTCTAGGAAGTTGTCCATTTCATCTACATTGTCTAGTTTATTAGAATATAATTCCTTCCAGATTCTTCTCATTACCTCCTTTATTTCTGCAGGGTTAGTGGTTATGTCACCTCTTCCATTTCTGATTTTATTTATTGAATCCTCTTTTCCTTTTGGCAATCTAGCTAAGGTCCATTGATTTTATTGATTTTCTGAAAGAACCAACTCTTGGTTTTATTGATTTTCACCCTTGTCTTCATGTTCTCAGTTTCTTTTATTTCTGCTCTGATATTCTGTATTTATTTCCTTTTGCTTGCATTGGGATTAGTTTGCTGTTCTTTCTCTAGTTCTTCCATGTGAAAAGTTAATTCCTTGATTTTTGCTCTCTCTCTCTTTTTTTTAATATAGGCATTTAAGGCAATGCATTTCCCTCTTAGCACTGCCTTTGCTGCATCCAATAAATTTCGATAAGTTGTCTTTTCATTGTCATTTGCCTTGAGACATTTACTAATTTCTCTTTTGACTCACTGGTTGTTTAAGAGTGTGTTGTTTGGTCTCCATATATTTGTGAATTTTCTGTCTGTTATTGATTCTTAACTTCATTCCATTATGATTCAAGGAAGTTTTGTATGATTTCAATTTTTTTAATTTATTGAGACTTGCTTTGTCAATCAGCATATGGTCTATCCTTGAGAATGATCCATGAGCACTTGAGGAAAAATATGTATCTCCAAGCTGTTGTGGGATGTAATGTTCTGTAAATATCTGTTAAGTATAGTTCATTTATCATGTTATTCAAATTCTCTGTTTCTTCATTGAACTTCTGTCTTGATGTTCTATCCATTGATGAGAGCAGGGAATTCAAATCCTCAACTGTTATGGTGGAGGTGTCTATATCTCCTTTCAGTGTTGTCAGTGTTTTCCTCATGTACTTTGGAGCACTCAGGCTCAGTGCATAAATATTATGATTATTATATTTTCTTGTTGAAATGTTTCTTTTGTTAATACATAGTGTCCTTCTTTGTCTCTTTTAATTGTTTTACATTTGAAGTCTAATTTGTTGGATTAGAACTCCTGTTCTTTTCTGATTGTTTGCATGAAATATTTTTCCAAACCTTTTGCTTTCAACCTATTTTTGTCCTTGGGTCTAAAAGGGTCTTCTGTAGACAGCATATAGATGGGTCCTGTTTGATAATCCATTTTGCCAATATATGTCTTCTGTCTGGAGAGTTTAGTCCATTAGCATTTAATGTTATTACTGTAAAGGCAGTAATTTCTTCTACTATTTTGACTATTGGATTTTATATGTCACATATAATTTTTCTTTCTCTTTTTACCTTTACTGATAGTCTTCATTTCTACACTATTCTCTTTACAGAGAATTCTCCTGCCTTTTCCTATCTGCCTGTAGTGCTCCATTTGGTATTTCCTGCAGAGCCAGTCTCTTAGTTACAAATGCCCTCAGTGACTGTTCACCTGAAAATATTTTAATCTCCTCATTTTTGAGATTATTTTTTATACACAACAGTTTTGTTGTGTATAAAATTCTTGGTTGGCAGGTTTTCTCTTCTTGAAGCTTATATATATCATACCACTGACTTCTTACCTCCATGATTTCTGCTGAGAAATCCACACATAGACTTATTGGGCTTTCCTTATATGTGATGGATTGATTTTCTCCTCCTGCTTTCAAAATTCTCTTTGTCTTGATTAGTATGTGTATTGGAGTATATCTATTTGGATCTGTTATGGGTATGCTGCACTCCTTAGATCTGTAATTTTATGTCTTGCATAAGAGATTGGAAATTTTCAGTGATTATTTCCTTCATTAGTCTTTCTCCTCCTTTTCCCTTCTCTTCTTCTTGGATACCCACAACACATATATTCATGTACTTCATGTCACACAGTTCCTGAGACCCTGCTCATATTTTTCCACTCTTTTCCTTATATTTTCTTTTGTGTGTCAAATTTCAGATGTCCAGTCCTCTAATTCATGGATCCTTTCTTCTGCCTCTTCAAATCTATTGTAGGTTTCCATTTTTTTTTCATCCCTTCTATTGTGCCTTTCATTCCCAAAAGTTCTGATTTGTTTTTCAAACTTTCAAGTTCTTTTTGTTTGCCCAATGTCTTTATATCCTCCTTCAACTCATTGATTTGATTTTTTATGTTATTTTCAGTGTTTTTAAAAATATCCTGAATTAGTTATTTCAACTTCTGTATCATTTAAAGTGCTGGTTGGCTCCTTTGGGATATATCTTCAATTTTTGTGATATGATTCATTATTTTTTGCTGGCATCTAGGCATATGATTTCCTTAATTCATTTTGGAAGTTTTTTTTCACTCTTTTAGCTAGGATTTTCTTGCTGGATTGCTTTTTCTCTACCTGTTCTTGGACATTCAGTTCAACTTATTCAAGACCTCTAGCATAAGGTTATTTAACTGATCAGAATTTTTTAGTTCTTGTTTTCCTGTTTCTTGCCCTGCTTACATGGAGCCTTTTTTTTGAGGAGGAGGAGGAGGAGGAGGATCTCCTCAGATATTATAGATCCTGGTCAGATTTTCCCAGCCCCAACAGGCTCATGTCTCTGTGGGAAATAGTAGCCAGCATCAGTTTTCCCTGAGAGTGAACCCCAGCTGGTTGTCAAACTTTCCTATGAAGCCTCTAGACTTTGTGCTTTTCCTGCCCTGCCCAGCATGTGGCACTTGTCTGCCTGTGGCTTCCCACCAACTTAAAGTTATGTGGTGCCTTTAATTTCAGCAGATTCTCCCTGCTGGGGGCATGGTTGTGACAGAGGTGAGGTTGTAGGATAGCTTTAACTGCTTCAGTTTGCCAGTCCCTGGGACCTGAATTTGTTGAAGTAGGGATTTCACTTGATTTGCACCCCACCTTTCTCTTTAAGAAGAAGCATGCTTTAGGGAATTAACTTCTTTCACCTGACTAGTTACTTTGTCTCTCAGATAAACTCAATTCTGCCCTTGCTTGGGGGCATTGCAAGAGCCTGAGAGTGCTTCCAGTTCTATCTAATGTTCTGTTAAGGAGTAGAAAAAAGCAAAAAAAAAAAAAAAACCCACCTTTTCAGAGCCAGACCACTGCTCCTTAGGTTTATCAATCCAAGAGCTCAAGTTGGTATATGGCTCTATGTATCTCCAGTCTCTATGTGCCCCATTTTTCTTGGGGTCTGGCTCTTTTCCAATGTTTTATGCTATCTAAGTAAAAAAGCCTGTTTTTTTTTCTCTCAGCCTTACACCCTCTCTGTTGGGGCAAAAAGGTACTTCCTCACCTAGTACCTTTAGTGCTTATTCTAGATTTATCTGTGTTGGGGGCCTATTTTCAATAGTCAGAGTCAGAATTTGTTAATTAATTATGCAATTGGAGTTTGGCTGAGCTAAGCCCTTGCTGCTAGTAAAGTCTGTTTCCTTTCCCCTCAGGGAACCAGCCTGCTGTGCCCATGGTGGGGGTGGGGGCACCAGCCATCACAACTTGGGGGCTTTACAGTTCTGTGAGGGGTCTCAGGGTCCAGGCTGGTGTATGCCGTGTGTCCAGTAACTGATGTTTCTCCAGTAGTTGTCCTGTACCTTTCCTGGTTATTTTCTGGCTAGCTGCCATGGAGGACAAACTAAATTCCACACCTCACTATGCCACCATCTTGCTCCATTCTCTCTTTAGCTCTTTGAACATATTTAGGAACATTTTTTAAAAGTCTTTTTCTGATATGTCCCAGATCTGATCTTCCTCTTGATGGGTTCTTTTCTTTTCCCATGCTTTCACTTCCTGTTTCTTTGTATGTTTTGTAATCTTTCATTGAAACCTGGATATTTTGATATTTTAGTGTATTTTCACTGGAATTTAGACTCTGAGTTTTCTGTCCCTTAAGCTTGTTTTCAGCTATTGTTAGG